>VDFB02187562.1:0-24678 GCA_007258455.2 Sequoia sempervirens | reverse complement strand
GGTCCACTTTGATTCCTCTTCGTGATACTATGTATCCCAAAAAATTTCTTGAAGTGACTCCAAAGACACATTTCTTCAGATTAAGCCTTGATATTTTTCCAGTCTATTGAAAATTTGAGCCAATACCTTAAGATGTTCTTTTCTTGTTATATATTTTTCTTGTATGTCACCCACATAATCTTCCAAAATTTTGTGAAAAATGTCATGGAAAATTATGGTCATTACTCTTTGATATATTGCTCCAAAATTTTTGAGGCCGAATGGCATGATGTTCCAATAGTATAAATGACATCATATGCTGATCCTATGATGCTATCCTTATCTGATTGTACCCTGAAACCCATTCATGAGAGATAGCATCTCATGTCTGGCTATGAAATCCACTATGATGTCGATGCTGGGTAATGGAAAATCATCTTTGGGACATGATTTGTTCAAGTCTTAGAAGTTCATACAGATCCTGATGCCCCTAGTAGGTTCAGACACTACCACCAAGTTTGAAACCCACTCAGGATAGTCTATAGGTATGACGATGCCCACATCCAATAACTTCTACAGCTCTACCTTAACAAGTAGTGCTATATGAGGATGCATTTCTTTGAGATTTTATTTTACTGGTTTAGTGTTTGGCTGAACTGTTAGATGATGTACCACTAATGATGTATCAAGACCCAACATATCTATATAAGACAAACAATTTTATATTTCTCTCCTTTAAGAAATCTTCCAAGTTATGTTGTTCTTCATCATCTAGGGATGTAGCATAATATGTTACCTGTGGTTGATCGGTTTTTCTGATGTTAACTGGTTCTGCATCTTCAATAAGGAATGCCAATTTTTCCTAATCCATAGAAATATCAAGGAGATTGAATCCTTCATCCTCAGGTGCCTCATAGAGGTTTTCATCTTTGGATATAACCTTTCTTTTTACTTTTTCTTGATATGAAAGCACCACCTTGTGGTTTTTTCTAGGGGATCTTGTTTTGAGTTTTATATTGGTTATTTTGCAACTAATGGATTCAATAGTGTCATCATAGTATGCTTGAGTTTCAAGTTCTATGTAGAACCCTGCTTTGTGGTCTCCCAAAGGTATTCCATCTTGTAGTCCCATGAATTTAGTGATAGCTTCATCATTTTTGAACAAATTGAGAATTGGTGCTTGTTGTTGGTTCCAATCTATGAGTTGGGGATAGATGACTTTGAGGCCATTGTTTTTAATGGGGGAAGTGAATGATGTGGTTGTGATAGTGTATATAGATGTGTTTTCAAATAGGTCTCCAGATACACCTAAAAATGGTCACATTATAATAAGTCTGGTAATTTATTAAATACAAGTTATTTAGTTAAATCTCTAATTCAATCTACATATAAATAAATTTAATTATTTATTTATATTGTTCATTTTCTAATTCTTCTATCTTAATTAAATAAGTTTAATTACTTATTTAATTTAATCACTTTTTCTAATTCTTCTTAATTAAATTAAATAAGCTTTACAATTTATTTAATTTAATTATCACATTGCTTTATTTTGAATAAAGTAAATATTCGTCCTTTTTCCAAAATCATGAAATCATCTTTAAATCTTCTAAAAAATCACATTGCTTTATTTTAAATAAAGTAAATATTCTTCTTTTTTCCAAAATCATAAAATCATCCTTAAATCTTCTAAATATTCTTCATTTTTCCAAAATCATGAAATCATCTTTAAAATCTTCTAAAAATCCATCTCACACATAATTAAATATTTTTCAATATTTAATTAGGAACTTCTTATCCACATTTCACACATAATTAAATATTTTTCAATATTTAATTAGAAACTTTCATAACCACATGTCACATGAAATTAAATAATTTTATTATTTAATTAATGAATTATCTTCAACTACAAAACCAACTCATAACTAAACTTGACAAATGGCAAGTTGCCTTCATTTTTGAGTGAAAGGTTTTGTGGGAAGGAAACATCTTCCTTCTTTTTCTCTAGCTTCCATCTTTCTCTCCAACATCTCCATCTCTTTCCATTCATCTTACCAGACTGAATCTCAATCATTGATCTTTGCCAACTAAGCTTTTGTCTTCAAAAACTCTATAAATCTAACTTTTCACAGACCATTTGCATCGAATCTTCATCTAGTATCTTCACTCTGTCAAAATCAGTCTTCAATCTTCCATCCATCTTCATCTATCACCTTTGTCACATCATCTATCACCTTCGTCACATCGTTATGTTTCCGAATTGAGCAACCAACATTCTTTCAACAATCAAATAACTCTAAAATATTGCATTCTTATGCAGGTGGAGAAGAGCCATGGAGGTCAATCACATCTAGTTTGAAAATTGGTTCGCATTTGCATTTTCATTCTAGTTGTACTTCATGGTGCTTGATAGGGTTTAGTTAGTTTATTGTTTTCAATACTAAATCTGATTGATTTTTCCCTTTATATTCACAAGGTCCATTATAAACATGGGAAAATATTTGGTGTCATCACTATCAAATGGATTATACCAGGGATAAGCTACAACTTCCTCGATAAAGGTATCCTCCATGAAAGGGGTCATATTTTTGTGCAAGCCATACCCAAGACCTTTATACCTTGGTCACTTTTCTAGAATGATGTGTTCTTTGATGCCTTGTTGTGTTAGACCAAGTCCACCATTACCTGTGTAACCCATGTTCTTGATCATTTGATATCCTTTGCTACTCAAATCAACAGGAAGAGGAGCTTCTTCTTGCTCTTCTTGATATATCATTTTTGAGAAGTCTCCTTCATCTATAACCTCTATATTTAGCTCTCCCCATTTTGCAAAGGCAGTAGGTTCAAACTTGATAGTCTTGGATGTTTTTTTAATATGATGAGGTTTTCCATATGTCTTTGGAGAAAGTGGTAGTTGTCCCACATAGAAGGATTTTTTAAGGTTATAATCACCACAGCCATTGTCTTTTATTTGTACCTTGACTTCAAAGGGTTTTTGATGGGATGTAGATGTGGATATAAGCATAGATAGATCAATGTAGGATGTTGAAGGTATAGTTGCATCATTATTATGGACTTGGAACAATCTATGATAATTTTCTTACATACTTTTGTAATAGTAAAAGGCTTTAGGGTCACCATGGATGGTAATATCATTGTAAGGAAACGTGAGACATTGATGGTATGTAGATGACATGGCCTACATGGCATGGATCCATGGGAAGCCTAGAAGGATGTTGTAAGGCAAGTCAAGGTCTAAAACTTGACATGTTTTTCAGCTATTGCAAGACCAACTTGTATAGGAAACTTTATGGTTCCTTCTAAGTCCCTTTAATTATCATCATATGCCTTGAAGGTTATTCCTTTTGTTCTTTCGATTACTCCTTCAGAGTATCCCAAATTCTTGACCAATCGAAAAGTACAAATATTTAAGCTTGTTCCTCCATCTATCAAAACTCTCTTTACCTTGTGTTTATGGACATAGACCTCAAGATGTAATGCATGATTATGATACATTTGAGAGGGAAGGTATTTTCTATGAATACAAGGTGATGAGTGGATACGATATGCCCTACAATGGCCTTGAATTGTTTTGTATCTATGTCCTTAGGTGCAAATGATTGTAAGAGAGCCTTGTCTAAGACTTATTTGTGTGTGGGAGAGATTCTCAACAGTTCTAAGATTGAGATTTGTGTTGGGGTTTTCTCACAATGGTCTATTAGGTTATAATAAATGGGATTTGATTTTGTTAGGCCTTTTGTTTATGGAGGAGCTCCTTGGATGGTGACTTTCCATCTTCTTGTGGTGACTCCACACTTGGATTTTTCCCATGTATTGTAACAACAAAGATATGGTGGTTGCAATCTTGTATATGTACTACAATATTTTTGTAGGAGTGGTTGGCTTGGATATAGGTTTTCAAATTTCTAGCATCATTTCCTTTACCATGACCAGGAATAGGATTCTTGTACATACCTAACTCATTATTTTTTGAGGTCCCTAAAGGTTGATCAATGTTTACCTCATCGTGATCTATTAGGTCTTGAATGATGTTTTTAAGTTTCATACAATTTGATGTTTTGCGTCCTTTTATTTAGTGATGCTCACAATAGTCATTGAGGGTTTAAATTGAGGTTCTTCATATTATTTAAAATCAGGAAGCTTTACTAAGTTTATTTGGATTAGTCTGTTCAAAACCGTTTCAATCGGCTCCCTTAAGGGAGTGTGCTTTTGTCTAGCTAGGTAGTTATTTGGTCTAGGAGGTGGTCTTCTTGGAGGATTAGCATTTTGGATATTCTATTGTTTGTTTAGATAATTTTGTGTGTTTTGAATAAAATTTGTATCCACCACACTGTCATTGGTTACATTCTTGCTTTTAGTTCATATGTGGGGCTTGTCGTTGGAACTTGACAGTTGGTTATTATCCTTGTAAATTTTCACTAACCCTTTAGTGATGAGTTCCCTTTAAATATTAAGAATTTTTTTTATAATCTCTTCAAAGGTTGTGGGACATTTCATATGTAGATGAAAGATAACTTTTATGTTTAGATTATTCACAATGATGTCTACTTTTTTTTTAGAATAAGCCATTTTTATTTGCTCACCTTATGTCTCCATCTTTGTAGGAAGGAAGAAAAGGTTTCCCCATTGTTTTGTTTGACAAGATATAATTCATTTAATATGACTTCGACATCAATATTATAGGAGAAGTGTGTGGAAAATTGGTCTACGATTTCTTGAAAGGTTTTGACATGCCTAGGGGTAAGTGTGAAAACCATTCAATGGCTTGTCCACCTAAACTTAGCTGAAAGAGGCACATGGGATATGTATGGTTATAAGACACCTCTAGACAAACTATGTAGAACTCTTGTATATGTTCTTCGAGATTACCACATCCTTTGTACTTGTTAAACTTTGGTATTTCAAAGTTAGGGACATAAATCTTGGAGAGCATATGATTTCTTGGTTGTCCCCATATGGATATCCTAGATTTCTTGTACTAATATTTGAATTTGTGATGTTATATGAGTACGGGGATTGTTTGGTGGTGGGTTATATGTGTTGAATTGAGGTATGGTGGATGAATTATATAGTGGATTTTAATAAGGGGGGATGTTAGACATCATGTCATATGGATTGTATGGAGTGTGTCGAGGTTGAGGGTTTGATTGGTATTGTAGATTGTATTGTGGTGGTGAAGGTATACTGTATGAACCGTATTGATGTTGTGAATGATGCTTTGTTGAGGGTTTTGTGGTTGATATTGGATGTATTATGAATGTTGGATATTTTTTGCAAGGTTTTTTGTTGTTGTTGTTGTTGTGTGAGTAATTGTTGTTGGGAGAGTAGTTGCTATTGATAAACAATATTTTGTTGTTGCTATGGGGTAGGAGTTGGAGTTTGTTGTGAAATGTATTGATAATTTTGTTGTTGTTGTTGTGGTGTAGGGGTTTGTTGTGAGATACATTGATGGTGTTGTTGTGGTGTAAGGGGTTTTTGTGAGATGTATTGATTTTGTTAAGGATTTTGTTAAGGATGTTGTTGAGGTTGTTGTTGAGGTTATTGTTGAGGTTGTTGTTGAGGTTGTTGTTGAGGGTGTTGTTGAGGTTTTTGTTGAGAGTGTTGTTGAGGTTGTTGTTGAGGGTGTA
Organism: Sequoia sempervirens; assembly: GCA_007258455.2. NCBI lineage: Eukaryota > Viridiplantae > Streptophyta > Pinopsida > Cupressales > Cupressaceae > Sequoia > Sequoia sempervirens. The sequence continues at coordinate 19,048 of VDFB02187562.1, read as the reverse complement.
CATTTTGTGAAGGTGGTGTTGTAAATGGATTTGTCCCATAATTCATTGTGTTCATATTTGGAATGTTGGGATTGGGTGGATTTGTGTATTTTGTAGTTGGAAAGATGTTTGTGTCTAGAAAACTTAGGTTTGTTTGATCTCCTAGACCTTGATTGAGAAATAATATATGTATGTATTGTCTTGAATTTTTTTTTGGATATATATCAATTTGATGCATAGCAGGTTGACTTGGTACATTTGGTAGAGGAGGTTATGGTATTTTTTGTATAACATGGTGTACTAAGGGTTTGTTTTCATGTGGAAAATTCATTGATGCTATATATGTAAAGGTTTGTTCCCTTAGTTTATTGACATGAAAGTTTGCAAGTAGTTTGACACCTCCTTGTGCAAGTTTAAGCAAGTATTGATTTGGATCAACTCATAACATAATTATGTCAAGTTCTCTAACAAGAGAGAGGTCATGTGTCATCTCTATTAGTTTTTTAGGATTATATTCCATTAATCCATCACTTTCATGAATGATGCCACATATTGTGATTATTTGATCTTGAAATGTGTGGATTTGTCTTGGAGTACTATATGCTCTAGAATCAAATTCAACATCAGGCATTCCTAAGGTTATTTCGGAAACACTCGTGGTAGTGGGTACACTAGATCTACTAGGATTAGATTCCATGTTTTTCTTATGTTGGATCTCATTATAGGCATATAACTTGTAGTAACCCTATGAGAAAAAAATGATTTTGACGAATGTTTGGGTGGATATTTTGATTTATTTCAAATTGGACTAGTAATGACACCTAAGAAATTTTGGACCAATGTTTGGATGAGTGGAAGATATAAAAAAATCAATTTAGACAAAGTTTTTGACTAGATCTTGTGTTCATGGATGTTTGTTGATAATCCTTGCTTGTCATAGAATTTTGAGTCCAAGCAAAGAAAAAGGATAATAAGGTCACAAACTTAGGAGTAGACTATGACTCTCAAGCAAGCTATCTCATAAAGATTTGATGCTAATTTAACTAGGTACTTGAAAGGAGACAATTTTCCAAGTAAGAAGGAAAACTAGGGGACGAGATATGGAGATCTAGACCAAATGACCAGTGTCAAATGTAGGTTGATGTTTGGATGAATTATTTTTTTGATTTGATGTTTGACAAGACTGAGTTTAATCCAAAGATGACTAGGAGGTGTTTAAAGAAGTCCAAAGTGAACAAATGATAAGGGATGAAGATAAAATGTTGTATGTTGTTGTTTTGGATAATGGTGATGACTAAAAGTTTATTTGAACAAGTCTCTAGTTCTATACTAACTATAGGTTAAAATTATGAATCTAAGATTTTTGAGAATTCTGGTGTTTTGGGACTGATAGTAAAACACACTAATTGAGAAAGCATCATTTTAATTGGAAGAAGTGTTGCACTACCCCTGACAAAAGCAATAAGATTTTTCAAAAGTGCAATTTTATATGTAAACTTGTAACTATGTGATAGTCAAAAGTGTCATTGTATCATGTTTTAGGATTTTGACAGAGGATTTCTCTAAGATAGAAGCATCAATATGCACATAAGCATTGACTTGCAGATGAAAGAAGTGATTTGGAAAACCAAATATGTCAAGATGCAAACAGAAGCATCGCTTTGACTCAAAGACATGGTTTTACAACATTGGACCTAGAAACTTTTAAGGTTTTATAATTTCTTGATCAAATTTAAAGTTTGATTTGTGTTTATTTGATCTAGAAAGTGATAAAAATAATAAAGAATATCATAGAGGATTGACTCCAAGGATTTTTTGGATAGATTTCACATGTCTTCTTCAACGAGAGCACACTAATTGGTGTCATAGGTAGTCTAATGATGAATACACACCATAGATACAAAACATACCTTAGTAGTAGAACGAGTGTATTATCTTGGGATAAGCCCACTTGGAAAAGAAAATATCTCCACAATGAATGGGTGAATAGAGTATATGAAGGTCATGTACCACCTTCACACCTCTCACCTTAAAAAGGATGAGGTCCTAATCAAGGAATATCGATCACCTCAACAAGGGTAAATACATGGTGAGTAACTTCATGCATGATATTGTACATTGCATCATCCCATGCTAATGACTAGTAATCTTAAAGGCTAATAATAAATAAGGTTCGTAGTGGGGGATTGGTGAACACTGATCCCTTTCATGGATGCTTGAGTTGAGGGGGGTCTCCCCTCTTTTCTTTACGTATACATGTCTCAGTGGACTGAGGGTTGTGAGGCTTGGCTTGAAGGATGTTGGCCACACCTTGGGGTGCAAATTTTGTTCTCCCCCCTTTATATACCCTACCCGAAAATGTGCTTGATGTCATCAACCTTGAGGTGATGAAATCCCCAAGTAGGCCTCCTAATTGAATTAAACAATAATGATGTTTCTGATCCCCAAGATCATTCTTAAGAGTTATGAGGGAAGAGCATACATAGAAAGTCACACCTCAGGTGCACAAACAAAGATTGCAAACTAATGGTGCTTTTGATTTCTATGATCACATAAAGTGCAAGGAAATAGCATACACAACCACTAGCTTACCAAACATGACATATAATTCATTTTAGTGCATCAAATTCAAAATGAGAGTTGTATTGTTCAATTTTAGTACACCAAATTTAAATGTGCAATTTGTTGTTCATTTTAAAGCACCAACTGAAAAATGCAAGTTGTCTTGTTCAATTTTAAACCCAAATTGAAATGTGCAAGTTGTTTATTTTAAAGCACCAAAATGAAATGTGATAGTTGTTGGTTAGTTTTAGGAGCACCAATTGAAATGTGAGATTTCTCATTCTTTTTAAAGCACCAAATGAAATTTGATATTTGTTGTTATTTTTAAGAGCACCAATTGAAATGTAAATAACTCTAAAAAAAGCCTACAAAAAAATGTTAGTAATCTTGGTGTTTAACCTTCTCCCAACGCATGCCACACGTTGTACAAACATTAGCTCAAATAGAAGATATCAAGAAATATAGGCACATATTAGGGTTAGGAAAATGGAAGAAATAAAAAATATTTTGTAAACCCTAATAGAGCAAAAGCGTCAAATTATACTTGATAGAAGCATTGATCTTTTGCAAACACGTTGTTGTAAAAAAGATAAATGCATCGATCTTTCACAAAAGCATCAAGTTAACCTACAAACAAAATAGAGATATAAAAACAAAAGTGTCGACATTCTACAAATGCGTCAAAATTTTTCAAGCATAAGAATCAATCTTTGACAATAGCATCAAACTTTGTCAAATGTGTCATTGTAACCTACAAAATAGAGAGAGAATTGTATCAATCAAACACATCACTTCTGAATAAAGTATTGTTGTATTTTCGTATACACATTGAGATTTAACAAACACATCAAATATTGTCAATCAAATGTGTTGATCTTCTGCAAAAGCATCTATGTATCTTGCAAACCAACTAAAATTTTGCAAAAACATTAAATCCGAGATGTGGGTCCCATCAGGCATGCTAAAATATCGTAGGGAAAATATGAGTGATGGTTAGAAAACATAATTCAAGCCATTAGAGTTAGAAAAAACTAAAAAATTACAAGATTAAGATCATTATGACCTATGCTTAATGAAATCAGTTTGCAAATGCTTCAAAGATTTAAACTAACTAAATGAAATGTAATTCAAACATAATTAACTCAAATAAATCATGCAAACCTTCAATCTCATTGTGGATTGATGGCAATTTATGATGTGGATTGCTCAAATTGTACATAATCCATGATTACAAAAGCTTAATTGAAGATGTGATTCAAAAAAAGGATGCTTAAATTGCTCAAGATTGCTCAAGAATTACCAAGCTTATGAAAATTGTGAATAATTTTCATGGATGAATGAGTTATTTGATAGAATTCAATATTTTTGATAAATGGTGGAGATTGAATTTGAAGATCAATGGATAAGACGAAATCAAGGAGATCAAGGAAGATCAAGGGATGAGATTTCATGGGGGCCCAAAATATCCCTATTTTCATGGGAAATTGGTTAAAGATATTCTAATCGGGAGGGAGCCATGACATTTGACCTGAATTGAGCAATGACTTTGGCGAACATTCTCAGCAAGCTGGATGAAATTAGGTAACCAAAACAACGCGTATGTCTGATGAATTGTGAGGACGAGTGTGAATTGAGCAGATTTCTTTAATCAAATAATTGAAACTATTTAACTGGCATGTAGAAGAGGGAATATAAATTGAATGTAATCAAAAAACACGAATTAAGGGAATTGAAGGAGAAACGATGAATTAATCAAATAACTTTAATTATTCAATTAATAGAGGCAAATAATTAATTTAATCAAATAATTGGAAATTGTTTAATTAAATTGAGGAAATAGGGATAATGAGGAAAATGATGTTAAAAGGTGAAATTGAGATGTGTGATACGTTCAGACAATTTTACGTGTCTACAATAATAATTTATATACATGGATTATAATGATGCATGAGGTCGAGGTATTAAAATTATTCTAATAGAGGGGCCAAGAGAATTGGTGGAAATGGATGATATAGAATATTAGGAGAAAGAGGATTATGACTAGAGGTTCATGGTGACCTCCTACGAATGAGGAGGATCTAATTTATATTGAGATATACTTAAACTATGGAGGACATGAAGCATGAAGGTGTTAGATGAGTGTGGGTAGTGAGAAGAAGGAAGTGGAGGATAGGAATCTAACCATATATGAATGACAAAAATGTAGGAAAGGAAGTGAATTCCATAGAAGGAATTAAAAAGAAAGAGGAGATAAAATTTCATCATAGAGATCTAGAAAATGATTGTTAGTTGGAGGTGGTGTGAATAGTTGACATGGACAAGGATGGATCAATGTAAGAGTCCTAGGGACAAAAAGATATAAGAGAAGTAAGGAGATGAGATAAATGAGTGTATTGAATATATGTAGGATGCAAAAGTAAATAAGGTGGAGTTTGGATATATGATATAATGTAGGGATATGGATATGTGGCTATGGAGGTTGTGTCATACATGGAACTAGGATTAAATGAAACAAGATTCCATTTATATCTAGATACATAGAATTGTAGGAGTCACATGACTTAGGAACTTGATGGTGTAGAATGAGTGAGTGGGTCCGTGGTAGGGAAAAAATATGCATACTTGGATGCAATATGAGGAAAGAACAAACACAAATGTCTCTAACGGGTTGGAGGAATAAGGGAGAAGATGGGAGAGTCTATTCACACATGCACAATGTGCTTGATGTACACTATAAAATCTCCAAACTTGAAGAATGAGGAAAAATATTTTGTAAGGCATCAAGAAACATAATAAGTGTCAAAACTTATTAAATATGAAATAGTTAATTTCCTTTGGTTGTCTTTTTCTTTTAGTTCATTGTTGGTTGGCTACTGTTAGGCTGTGTTTTATTCTTGTTGCAACATTTCATTTGTAACCGTTTTGGGTCCCTCCAAAACCTATTTTTCTTGAATTGAGAGTACTCGATCAATTTAAAATCTTCAATTTAGGTTTAAAGAGAAATAATTTTGTGAAAATATTTCATAATTTCTATTTTGTGCATGACATGTTTCAATTTTAGGGTTTAGGGTTTATGATCTAGTCATATGTAAAGTTTCAATTTTAGGGTTTCATAATCATATGTAGGGTTTAAATTTTATTTGGTTTGTAAATTTCATGATTTTAATTTTAAATTTTAAAGAATTGATTACCGTTTGCAAGGAAATTTCACAAAATAAATCAAGAAATTATAGGAAAAATTGGAGAGGAAATGAGGGGGAAAATAGGGAAAAATATAGAACCCTCATAGTTAGGGACCTTTGCTAGAACCTCCCATTCCCTTTGCTCGAGAACCTCCCCACTCTCCTTAGCTATTAGGGTTGTGAAAAATGTGAGCTCAAATGTTGACTATGTAGACTATGAGCTCCTCAGATGTGGATGTTTGTGCAAAAAAAATTAATGCAACTAAATGAATTGACAAACAAAGTTGTTGATTAATATAACTCTTTAAAAAAATTAATAAAATAATACCTTCGAGCAAAGGTAATCTTTGCTCGAAGGTATTATTTTATTGTTTTTTAATTAGCAAAGACCTTCAAACAAAGATGATATTTGCTCGAAGGTTAACCTTTGATTGAAGGCATTTACGTAAAGACCTTCAAGTGAAGGAACTTTTTTCAAAGAAATATCTTCAACCGAGGGTAGTTCATTTTTTTTGCCACTCTCTTTCAAAAAATTTATGTCCCAAGTTTGGATCCATTATTGTGGGATTACCCATGTATAATCTAATCATAGACAAAATATTATAATAATTTTTAATATAATATATATTTAATTTAATATTAATGAAATAATTCATGATTGAGATCCCACAAGCCCTGGATGATATTTTGAAGAGAAACCCATCACACACGAATGAGAAATTACACAGAAAAATATGTGAAACAATAATGATTATTGATTATTAAATAATTACAATGAAGGATTGAATATCCTTATGTAGACTCAGACGAACTCAACATCTGACCTTGAATGATGGAGTTCTGACTGAGACAAGAGTGAGATAACATAATGCATGAATCAGTTAAGTGACTTTATCTTGTGTGCAACACAAAGAAAAAAGTACATGACTAATTGAAATGCATAATTAATGCAATAACACTCTCAATCAGAACTAGATGACCTTTTCCTAAGTTTTCATTAAGCACTAGAGTAAATATTAATTAATTTACTCCAACACCCCCCTGAAAGATAATTGAGGAGAAGCAAAAAATTGATGAAGGAAAAAAATGCAATGATGGATGTAGAATGGGTCCCGGCTACAAAGCCAAATGAGGTACCCATGAACAACATGAAATCTCTCATAACTGGAGAAAAGGAGAAAACCACATGGGAAAAAATCCTCTCCAAAAGAGAAAAATAAATGACTGTATTAAAGAAAGAAGGATAGAAGGAGGACTCAATGTGACCCCCCAAGGATTGCTTCTGTCGTGCAAGTACAATAGATGTACCCCTGATAGGAGAGAGAGAAAGAATATATGAATCCTCCCCATAATGAAAGATCTCCCATGCCAATGATGAATGCTTGAAGAAAAAATATGATCCACTACTTGCAAACAACATTTCTCCCCTTAGGAAGAAAAGGATTCACTGGTGATTGGAGAAGCCAAACCAAAAGAATGGGTGATTTTGGAATCCAAATCTAGATGATGTTTGCCTCTGAAAACTACTCATGTGTCCACATATGGGAAAGCAATGATGTAGATCTAGAATCCTGTGAAGACTGATATAGAACAAGCTGCAAAGGCGATGAAGATGGTGGGCCAATAGCGGTGATGTGGTTGTCAACAAAGAGGAAAGGAGAAAATCCAGGTGGAGAAACTCCTAACAATTATTCAAAATAAAGAAGAAAGCTACAACTGTTGAAGAACTACAAAGATTCCCTCTGGTTGGCATGATGCCATTGTTTATCCAATGCTCAATATTGTCCTGCTAGAAAGAAACTCTAGAAGCACACGAGGATGTGAGTCCTCTGGAAGCTCATGTAGTCAAGAACTTAGAAAAAAAGAACACTTTTGGCTGCCTATTGGAGGAGTAGTGCGGAGCTCAGTGGTTAATTAGCAACTTTTAATATTTTAAGTTTGTTTATTCAGAAGCAAAATGAAAGAAACCTATACTAGATGCTTTAAGTAGAAACCCCCATATGGAACTTTATATAAGTTTGAATTTTACAAAGCTCCAAATTTTCCCAGATCTTTATCATGTGGTGCTCGCAAAGCACGTTCAATTTTTAAAGAATCAACAAGGAAGAAAGAAAGGAGCATGCAAAAAAAATTAGGGAAAGAAACATGCATGCATCTAGAAACAAAGGTTTACATTTGCCTCCATTGTGGTGAAAATCTTCATAGAAATCTGCCTGCGGAATGAAGAGAATAACTCGCTTGCAAATCTTCACGTCAAGCCTCCACCAAACACACACCTCAATAGAGATCTCTGTAACAAGCCTCCAAATGTTGGTCGACTTGCACACAAATGATGCTTAAAAGACCTGATTCCTTCAATGAAGAGATCAAAGTTGTTGGAGAATTTGGGCCCTCCCATGGAAGATTTTGTGGCCTCAAATGGTTTAAATCGCAACCTTCAATAAATCAAATAGGGGTATGTGCAGGATCATCATGGAAAAAATAGGCCCTTAAGTGGCAAAAAATTTAGAAAAATTAGAGTTAGGTAACTTGACGTAAAAATTTGAATAAGTTATCTATATTATTTCAAAAATATGTAAGAATAGAATCTATAGCAAATTGAATGTAGTTTCTAAACTATTAGGTTTGTTTAAAAAAAGAAAAATCTATTTATGAAAATTTGAAATTTCAACAGAGTACTTAAATTATAGGGAAAAAAATACAAGCAGATGTCCTGGTCTAACCACCCTAACCACAATAAATGATAATATTTTTAATAATATTTTAGGATGTATAAGTGGAGGACTCCATGTCTCGATGATTCATATTTTTGGTAATTTTTCCCAATTAAATACTAATTATGACTCTTGCATTACAACTTTTAAAAAATATAAAAATCCTCGTATGTATGACCACCTTAACTTGGTCAAAACCTCATGAAATTCAATTTTTATTTTTTTAATCCTATAGTATATGAAGCATAGAATGTGACACGTGTTTTGGATTCAAAAAATGTGATACCATTTGAAAGCTGTAGATGTTTTTCTTAACTTATTAATCGACTTTAGTCGTAATTCAAATAGAAAATGAATAATAATTACTTATTAAATTCAAAGTAAGGCATAATTTATATTGGTGGAAAGATGAGAATCTCCTTTAAAAACCCTTTTCGTTTCATCAATTTTGGGTAAAAAAAAGTCATTAGCAACATACCCATCATATTGCCACTTTTTGGCCCATCACGATCCTACACATACCCATAGCCAACAAAAAGAATGCAGCCTCTCTCCCACCGAGTTGTGGCTTGCTCTGCTTTGCCCCACACCCAAAATCATCCTGCAACAGAGGAATCATGGGTTTAAAGGCGTGCCTAATAAAGGCAGAAACTTCCCTTGAATCGTGCTTCACAGAGAAAGCCTAAAACTACAAATACTTTGTAGGGGTCACAATCAATCATTACGCCTAAAAATGGTAGCAAAGCGATGTGTTAAAAAGTAATGGTGATTGTAGATGAAGACAACCAAAAGATCTAGATCACACCACACAAAATATATGAATAGAGGTGCTTTAATATAGTGTACCAAACATGTATGCTGGAAACATCTGGCTACAAACACCAATGTCAAGTCTGCAAGAAAACATATGAGACAAAAGACCACGATCTGAAAAAGAAGTGCGAGGAATCTGCACAGATTTTGTAAGACTTGTCAACATAATGAGACCTCCACTATCCACATTGCGCCTCCTTATCTACCAATGCATGCATAGAGGTTTGCACTAGAGAATTCCAAGAACATGCAATGTAAGAACAGTATATTAACGTCCTCAATAACCAACTTCATTTTTATTCATTTCCTCAAACAAATGAACAAAGATCTTCAAATCTGGAGCTCTAATACCATGAAAGAATTTGTGATTGAGATCCCACAAGCCCTGGATGATATTCTGAAGAGAAACCTGTCACACACAAATAAAAAATTATACAGCAAAATATGTCAAACAATAATGATTATTGATTATTGAATAATTATAATGAAGGATTGAATATCCTTATGTAGACTCAGGCGAACTCAACATGTGACCCTGAATGATGGAGTTCTGACTAAGACAAAAGTGAGATAACATAATGCATGAATCAGTTAAGTGACTTTATCTTGTGTGCAACACAAAGAATAAAGTACACGACTAATTGAAATGCATAATTAATGCAATAACACTTGCAATCAGAACTAGATGACCTTTTCCTAAGTTTGCATTAAGCACTGGAGTAAATATTAATTAATTTACTCCAACAATTAATATATAATCTAAGAACATATAATGTATTGTAATATTATTATTTAATCTAATATTTATGTATATTTAATAATATATTATAATATTATTTAATATAATATTAATGTATATATCTTTAATATAATTAAAAAAATTTAACTATAAATTAACATTAAATGCAAATTCCATTATATCATGGGCACACCTACTTAAAAAGAAAAACAAATACATACAATATTTCAAAATATTAAATATTTTTTAAAATACTAAAGAAAGGAAAATTGCTAGCAAAATTAAGTCAATAGACAAACAATCAATATTGGCATAGTGTGATGGTTTAAAGGTGATGTTTTTCTTGCCACCAAGGTTCAAAACCTTATTAGGGTGGTATTGTTGAGTGGTTACATTTAAAAAAAATCCAAAAAAATATTTTTTTATAAAATTTAAAATTACATGTGAAATTTTTAAATTTATATATAGAAAACTATATTTGGAATAGATAGTATGAATATTACAAACAATATAAATATATATTTAGCACAAGACCATTTTGTATCTCAGCTTCTAAAAGAATATGGGTAGTTTTATAGTATTTATCCCTTAATAAAAAAGAAAAAATCAATAGACAAACAAATAAATAACATTTAAAAAATCTTAATAAATACTTTCTTTTATAAAATTTCATGTGAAAATTTTAAATTTTTATATATAGAAAACTATATCTAGAATAGATAGTATGAATATAACAAACAAATAAATATATGTAACACAAGACCATTATTAGGCCAACCTCTATAATGACCTTTTTTTTTTGTTATTTTGAAGCTATGTAAGAGCCTCGATTAAGTTTGGCTCCTCTTAGATAGAACTCAACGCAAGATATACCTTTGTGAGACATACAGTTATAAATTTTGTTATTTTATTAATATATGGGTTGTGGCTCTATAATACAATAAAAAAATTGCCATATATCTTTAATATAAAATTAATATTTAATATATTATAATATTATATTAATATATATGTTTAATATAATATATGTTCTCGTGGGTGGCTGGGTGGGCCCCACTCCATCCCCTATCAGCCGGTTAGGAGTGGCTGGGTGGCAAGTGTCACGGGAAGCTGGGTGAGTTGCCCGGGCGCGTGTCACCTTTGGAAGTCGCGAGCTGGTGCTAATGTACCGCTGGGAATCAGAGAATAACTGTTAAAGTGGCTACAAATCAATCGCAACATTTTTTAAAAGAGCCCGACACAACATAGCAGCAAAAGAAATACTTCACACATACGCCTAAGTTTCATGACAACGCTACTAAACATTTCAGATAAAAGTAAGAACACATATATCATATATAAAAGATATAAAAGCATAAGAATAAATCATACCACACGACGAATGATCCGTCATAATCGTAAAGTCAAAGCCAGGCTGCCTCAAATACCGCGAGCGAGCATTGGCGACAGTCTTATCAACATCAATATCATCGATTACATGCATACGGAGAAGATCATACATATCGTTGGCTTTGTTCATGGTTACGCCAACATTCGTAATCTCACGGGTCAATGCAGAATCATAAGCGCTAACATCATCGGGTTATCATCCGAAACCGTTAGCGTGAATTAATGGTGCCATCGCGACTTCAGCGAAAATTTTCAAGGTCCATTTCTGCCAGGAAAGATATAGGTCCAAAGATAACAAACAAGAATATAAACATAATATTTATTATGGCTTATTGTATTACAACATAATGACATATAAACCACAATAGACAAAGCTCCCATAGGCAACAAATAAGAAAATCACAAGGGACCATATAACAACAAGCGAAAAGTTTTCAAGGAAGCTCATATAAAGTTTTCTTCAGTTACCGTGACCATACGAATCAGCCGCTCGCAATTCCTTACCGAGCTTCAATCTTCTGTCGATTTCAACCCATGTGGAATAAAATCTACCTTTCAAAAACACACAACAGACAATCATGTCCTTGTCATTCACCTATTCATATACGAAGCACCAAGGGTCGATTTAGTCTTATTCGAGTTTAGCAACATTCACCAAACCCTGCACGCTATTTAGGTTTCACGGGAGTTATAAACCCCATAGGTTACTTCCTAGTTAGTAGTTCCAGCTCCATCGAAAGTTAATTTTCTGGTAATAATAATTATTGTCAGATAAGTTTCATTATTAATGATAAAATCAGGAATTGAAATATTTCGGTCAAATGAAATAGACATAGCAATAACAACATGCAAAGCTAAGTTCTGGGCTGTACCTTGAACATCAACAACAACAAAGTCATTGAAAGTTCTTTAGTTTTCCTCGAATCAAATCAAACTCTCATCTTAAATTATAACAAAACATTATTAAATTAATATATACAAATCATTACTCATGAGCTAAAAGCAAAGATATTCATGACCCAAACAAATCTATATCATTCTTTCTCTTTCAAATAATTTCTATGGTCTTCCTCTTTAAAAATTATAATTTATTGCATTTACTAATCATTCATATAAAATCAATCATTCCAATATATATGCTACGATTCACCCGATAGAGATGTTTCACATTGTTATTCATGTTAACAACAAAATATAATGTACCTATGTTTCAGTGCCATGCACGCATAGAAATATGCCATACGCACAGTAGAAATCATGACATAGCGATAGTGCCAAAGCATGACAGCCGTGGCAAAACAAAATATCTCATGAAGACCGCATGGACAGCATAGAACAATTTATTGATCGAAATGGCATTGACACAGCTTAGGAAAGTTTATTCGGAAGGTATATTTTATACAATAACAACACAATGAACCACACGACACATTACCCAGTGATTTAAGACAAAAAGTTCTGAAAAACAAAATTCAAGACAATGGCATACAATAGAGACATTCTTTGGAGCGAAATATTATTGAAACATCATTAGTTACATGCCACTAACATTAACACAACAATAAGGACAAATTGTAGCCCAACATGGAATACCTTACTGTAATGAGTACAACAAGACGTTATTGCAATTGTACAATCAAAATATACAGAAGATATTGTGAATAAAATGAATACTATTTCACAATGATGACCATTTCTGATGCCACAGAACCTGCATTTTTTGTTGCCTACAGCCGTTATCAACCTGCCAGACTTATTGATGCGAGAGAAATGACTAGCGGGAAGTTTAGATCAACCAGCATGTTCAGTATCTATCAATTCTTCCCAATGTTTAGAATGTTAGACATAATTATGGTTTATATGCAATGAATCATGCCTACTGTTTTAAACCCATCCAAACCAGTAAGGTCGACACAACAGACACAAGTATTAAGGATCAACAACTGCGGAAAATATGGAAAATACCGGATTAACATCAACATTTGAACTGTGCGATATAGATAAAAGCCCCCAACCGTCGCAATGAGATCAACTGAGCGCGTTTCCATTTTCATCGTCAAACCATCTAACACAGAACTGGCCTTTGCTCATCTCAAAACTCGTATCAATACGAAATCCATTGAGTTTGCATAGTACCGAGTCAATACGTAACACGATGACATAAGGTTTCAGAGGCTCTCAGAGATAACAACTATTAAAAATAGTTGCATAATGTAACCATATATTCCTCTCAATAAAGAAAATTTAGAGGAATATGGTTACATTTTGCAACCATTTTAGTGAGATTGTTTATCTCCCCAATGTCTGGAAACCTTTTGCACTGCTATCATTGTTTTACTTCAGTGCATGTCAATGGTACTGTACAAACCCAATAGTTCTCGGTGATGCAAATTTTGTGATGAATTAAAAATCAATTCCTGTATTAGATGGTTCGACCAGTGACAAATGGAAGCACTCAATGTCTCTCCCAGTCATGACTTAGGTTAGGGGATTTACCTTTTTATCTGTAGCCCCTTAGTTGTTGATATCAAATGGTGGATGTATTAATTACCAATATCTATTTTTTCATAGTTCGCGCTATGCAAGTTATTGAGTCTACTAATACTTCTTGTTGTGATCGCCAGCCTTTCTCTGGTTTGGATGAGTTTAAAATAATAAACATGAGTTAATTGATTGCATATAAAACGCCACACAATCCTGTATCTAACTATTCTAAACTCTTGTTTGGAATTGAATCGGGGCTGGAAACATACTAAGTTGACATATGAAAACCCCTCCAACGTCCTCCCTCACGTTATCGCGTGTAAGCTTAGGTTGATGGTGACTTGTAAGCAACCAAAAAAAAATTGAATCTTTGATCTATGCGTCCAAGTAGTCCATCATTGCGAATAGCATTTTTATTCCTATCTTCCTGTATGTGCCCACTGAAGTTTAAAGTTTCTATTTATTTTAAATAAATTCTTTTGGTCTGAAATGCAATGCCTTGATGTTATACTCATTTTAATTGGGCGTTCTGTTTGATTGGCATTTCCCAGTTTGTCCCTTATTGTTGTCGATGGTGTTGAAAAGTGGCATGCAATAAATTTGTTTCATGCAAACTAAATTGGAGATGACTGACTCTTCTTTATTTACCATTGTCTTATATTTTGTTATTATTCAGACCTGGTTGCTGGGGTAATCTAGAAAATGCAATCGATTATTATGTTTTTGGTTCGCTGTATTATTGTGTATAAATTATTCCTTGCCTGTAAATAAACTTTCCTAGCTATGAGATTCAATGTATTTTGGTCAATACATTGTTCTATGTTATGAACTTGCATGAATTATTTCTTTTCCTTGAAGATTTATCATGCTTAACCAATCACTATCATGCATGGTGTATTTCCTTGTGCATGCGTACCACTAAACATAAAGTTTATTATATTTTATTATTGTATGAATAAAAAATGTAGAAGAGAAATTCTCTATCGAATTAGATATTAGCATATAATATGTATTGGAATTGATTGATTTTTATATAGATAATTAGTAAATGCAATAAATTTACAATCTTTTTAGAAAGAGGAAAGATCATAGATTTATTTTGTTAAAAGAGAAAGGATATAAGACATGTATTTATTTAAGTCAATGAGATATATTTTATAACTTTAGCTCATAAGGATTTAATGGTTGTATATGATGGGTATAATAATGTTTTGTTATAATTTAAGTGTGTTTTTTTGAGTTTGAGTTTTAAATCTTCCAGAGGCTAGGAAGGAAACTTGTTTTGTTGAGCTTTTATTGTTTGTACATTGATGTTCAATTACAAAGATTTTAATTTGGAACTTAGCCTTGCATGATTTGTTGTTACCTTTGAGGTATTTTGGAAGTTATATGGTCTATGTCATGATTGAGATGTGTATATTCTTGGTTTTGTGTTAATGTGCTCAAAGGCTATCCCTTGTGATTGATAATGAATTATGTTATTAGGAAGAGTGGCTTTTAATAGGGGCCAGAACCCTAAGAGGTAGCCAGGGTAACCTATCGAGAGTTTATAATTCAGTGAAAACCTAAATAAATGTATTCGGGGTTGGGTAGTGTTCACTAAATAATTCAGATAAATTGATTGCCTCGCTTGATACCTTAGTGCTTGTATAGATTAAGGGTAGGTTGAGATGGCCTGGAATGGTAGGATTTTCTACTGTGTCTTTTTGAAAGGTAGTTCGATTCCACATGAATTTGTTTAGGGGCTGGGAATAGGTAGAGATTGCCAGGATAACTCAATATGAGGGCCGGTAGTCTATAAAGATTCACCAGGGTAACCTAGAGAAACTATGTGATGACACTCTTTTCCTAATGCATGTTATAGGGTCTCTTCTGTAGAGTTACCTCTTATTAAGTTGTTGTCTCTGGGAGCTTTATCTGTAATTATGTGGTTTAGATGTCGTTATGTTGTAATGTATATGTCAAGCCATGTAGATGTTATGTTTTTTCTTCTTGTTTGTTATCTTTTTGGACTTGATATTATCTCCTAGCACGAAGGGAGTGGACCTTAGGGTACCATGTGGTTGGGAGGAACGTGCTTTTTCCTCCATTGGGTCCCCTTGAAGGTGTTGTGCTTCAATGATATTGTACTTATGACTGGTTCCTGATTCTACATTGTTCGTGATGTTGGACATTGAGCGTGCTCATGAACAAGTTGACATATATGTTATGATCTTCATCCATATTGTATACACTCTTGATATGTATGAGTGAGCTTATTGTAATGATATTATGTTGATAGGATATTTTTCATAATCTCAGTTGATGTAATTTGAATTTGTAACTTGACTACATTATAATTATATGATTGGATCATTCATTACTGGTATGATTTATCCTTATGCTTTATGTCTTTTGATATAGTGATGTGATGTTCTTACTTGTAAATGTTTAAGTAGCGTTGTCACAAAACCTTGAGAATGTATGTGTAAATGTTTCTTTTGTACTTATGTTGTAATCAAATGCTTTTAAAAAAAAAATTGTTCGGTTATTTTGTTACTTTATGAGTTGTTCTCTGGGTTCCCTAGCAGGGTGTTACACTGGTAGCACGGGCTACTTGTGTTAAGAGGGAACTTTCTAGATATGGTTAATTTCATCATTTCTCACCGACATTGAGTTGTGTGTTACATCCTTTCGAGGACGTTCGCCAGATATCAAAGGTTTATTGCCAAGCACGTTTTCTTTGGCTTTCATTTCAGTTGGTGGCAGTCTCTTATTCACATTGTTGAGCAGAGGTTTGACTCTCTTTCCTGTATGCAATGTTAGTGTTTGGCGATGAGCAGATTCATACTGCTGGTGTTGGCGAAGGAGCTAGAGTTGGGAGGAATGGACACATCGGTGCAGCTGAAGAGCTCGAAGCAGAAAATGGCCTTTGAAGGCAAGATTACCTCCCTCCGTCTAAAATGTATAATTCGCCACCCAAATCACCTTACCTTTGCAACAATAAAATGCATTGTGGATAAAGGGTTTATGGAGGATGTAAAAGGGTACCGGTTGGATTCTAATATTTCCTCCTAGGTACTGGCTGGCTTGCTTGATGTTGGGGTCTCCAAAGCCAATGCAAAGGTGATTATGAGGTGATTGTTTCGTAAGGACATGCTGGTGGGCTTGGACAGGGCTTTGGCTGCGACTCGGTTGGGAAAAGGCAATCCTTGTCCACGTGATTTGGATCTTTTGGGCGACCCAGAGGCACTGGTAAATTTTTTTCCTTTCTTGTTGGATGTGAATGGCATGGAACTTGTGGAGCATAGACGCTTGGCTGTAGCAGGGGTAGAATTCTTGAAGAAAAAAATCTGCTTGGTCCTAGTTGCATATTCAGCCTGGAAAAGGGAATTTTGCATCTTTGCGCAGCAGAATGTCTAGTGAATGGGATTGGGTGGTTTTTTTTGTAGGTTTGTGGGTTAAAGCTTAAAGGGTTTTGTGTTTTGTTTTGTAAAAGGTCTCTGTATAAGGTCAATGTATATCTCAGGTGGCTTTGTTTGTGGGTGTAGTATGAAGGAATGAAGAAGGTTTTGGGTTGGTCGCGACAATTTGGTCTATGAATTTTTGGCATCTTGGGAAATGAATGTTTTAGTTGCTAAGTTTTTTTACAGGCTGCCGAGGTGGGGCTTGAACACTGTAATAGTTTTTTCAAATCAATATAATCTATCTTGCATACTGATCAAAATAAATAAATAATAAATGTTCTCAATTTAATATTAATATATAATATAACAACATATAATATATTATAATATTATTATTTAATATAATATTAATATATTACAATATTATTTAATATAATATTAATGTATATATCTTTAATATAATTAAGAAAATTTTAACAACTTCACTACAAATGATACTTCCAATACAAATATATTGGTATCAACTATAAACTAACATTTAATACAAATCCATTATACCACATAACTTCTTATAAAGAAAAATAAATAAATGCAATCTTTCAAAATATTAATATTAATCAAGATGTTAACGAGACATTAAAAAGATCTTTAAAAATATTAAATAATTTTTAACACACTAAAAATAAAAATATATTTATTTTTCATGAACAAGTCAATATGCAAACAAATAAATATCATTTAAAAAATCTTAAATAAAAAAAGATATTTGTAAAATTTAGAATTGTATGTGAATTTTTTAAAACAATTAAATAACATTTTAAAAATCTTAAATAAAGAAAATATTTGAAAAATTTAAATTGCATGTGAATTTTTTTTTAATTTTGTATTATGATTGATTTGGTGTCGGCGAACACTAATAAAAAATCACTTCAAATATTAAACATATTTTACATTATATATATAGAAAAAAGAAAAAGAAAAAAAAAGAGATTACGTGGAGAAATAAAAGGCGGTATAATTACTTACAAGTAAAGATGTCTATTCTCGCTGAATATGAGTTGGGCAGGAAGATTGGTTCTGGAAAAGATGGAGTTGTGGTTGAGATAATTCAGTTGGAAAGTCGCCAGAAATTGGCCTGTAAAATCATTCCAAGTAAACTAATAAAGGAGGAGGAAATTGAAATATGGAGAGATTTATCTGGGCATCCAAACGTTCTTGGCTTGAGAAGTGTCCATCGCCATGAAAGAGAAGTTTACATGATCACAGATCTTTGCGAGGGAGGAGACCTGTGTGATTATGTCCAGAAGCATGGTCCATTATCTCACCAACATGCTGCATGCATAATCAAATCTTTAATGAAAGCTCTTCAGCACTGCCATGGAATGGGAATTCTACACAGAGATGTAAAGCTCGATAATATACTTTTGAATTCTCAGACCACTTTCACTGACATAAAACTGGGAGACTTCGGATTAGCTGTTCCTTTTTGCCAAGGTAATCAGAAAGAGAAAGAAAGAAGGAAATCAGTTCACTTGTGATTGATTTCAAGAGAGCATCTAAATGTTTTTTATTGGAGTTATGAATTGAATAGAAACGGATTTTGAAAAGGTCTAAATTTTTTTACACTGTATAATTAGTATCATCGGACGTCATTCAGATTAGATTGGATGATTGTACGTTGAAAAACATGAATAATGGTTGCAGGTTTGAACCCCAATTTAAATGTACTTCTTAGTATCATTGAACATCATCTGGATTAGATTGAATGATTGAACCACTGAAAAACATGAATAATGGTTA
>VDFB02187560.1:0-16557 GCA_007258455.2 Sequoia sempervirens | reverse complement strand
TTACATTTATTTTTATTGAAGCTTAGATAATATTATTCTATACAAAATAAAGGGCAACTATTATTTTGAATGTAACAGCTTCAGATATGTTTTTTTGGCATCATTATGTCTCTAAAAATTGCATTCGATATTTTCTTAAAATAATGAGACATCTTTTATTCTTTTGTGACAGATTGTGTAGTACGTTGGAGTTTTTAGAGTCTCTTTTTGGTTCAATAAAAATAGAGGGTGGCTTCATTATTGAAAACGGAAATATGAGCTATTATTATCACATATCCTTTACGAAGGCATGGTTGTGAGTAATTGTTGAGGGTGGCTATAGGTTTCAAAATGCAACGTATATTCCATAAGAATAAAAATCATTTGATGTTGTGTGTGAAGGTGTGTGAATTTTTCCAGAAGGGGCGGCTCCTTATGATGTTGCAATCGACTCTATCTTCAGTTGTGAGAAACATTAATCTGCAATGTGTATGCTGAGATACCTTTTGCCTTTATTCTTCGTGTAGGTTGGATAAAATTTTGTAGTGTGTGACCTGAATTTACCATCTTTTCTTCATTTTGTGAAGTAGTGCGAATACATGAAGATAATCGTGGTGTGTAAAAATTGAAGAAAAATTGTATGAGGGTGTCGCAGGTGTAAGGGAGATATTTGTGTATGGCGGCATTGTTTTGGATATGAATGTCGACGGTTTCTAAATGGTCTTGAGGCGCATACGGGTAGGATAGAGTATGGTTTTAGAAGAAAATGTGCATATTTTATGATGTGTTCTGAAGACACAGGTTGTATCGAAGAATGCTTAGGCTCAAAATTGTTTAATCGATGCATGTTTTGAAGATGTATGTATTTGAAGTTTCTTTGTGTGCTATCCCGTGGAGCTCTTTATATATCAATGGTATTATGTGTAAGTCCCAGTGTATGAAAGTTGTGATCGCTGCTGTTCATCTTTTGTTCAGGCTGAGTGAAGGGGCACGGGCTATGATGTTTTTGCATTGATTTTGAATTGGGTTGTTTCAAGAGGTGTCGTGAAAGATATTTTATGTCTTTGTTGTTGTGCATGAGTTACGGCCATTGTGAGAAGGTTGTGTTCATTGTTTTGATTGTGCAATAAAAGGAAATCCTATCGCCATGTGTTGAAGATGAGAGTTCATGGTAGTGTGCGTGTTGCCTTTTGAATCTACCCTGTTTGGAGAATTCTTGAAGTAGTTTTCAAAGTGGTGTGTGAAATGTTAGTACATGGATGAATTTTTGTTCAAAAATATGATTTGCAGTCTTAGAGTGAAGTGATGTTTTGGAGCAGCTTGTATTCATGCTTGAATCTTATTGGAAATCATTGTATTTTGGGAAGAGTGTTTCAATGGCTTTTGGAATTTTGTGTACCAAATTGTGTAAAGTGATTAAGTGCAATTGGAAGAAGTTTTGTGTTCAATTTCGAGAATTCTTTGAAATCTAAAGTTGGTGCTTCAGTTGGATCGGAGTTGGTGCTCACTTGTGAAACTGGGTTGTTGCCCTTTGAAGATAATAAAAGCAATATTTTGCCGTGGTTTTTTACCCGAAAGGGTTTTCCACGTAATCCTAATGTTCATCCTTTTCATAGTGTTTGATGTTGCTCTTAAGGTTCTGATTTATATGGTTTATATGGTTTAATGTTTTAAATTTTGAAATACTAATTCACTGCCCCCCCTCTCAGTATTTCCTGTGTGCTCTTCAATTGGTATTAGAGCAGGGTTCCTCGGTTTGAAAGCTTAATCGCTTGGAGGTTGGTCCTGATTGCACACATGGGTTCAAATAAAGCTCTTGCTATGTTTGATGGTTCTAACTATGCATTTTTGAGTGTTCGCATGCGTACCTACATAATGTCACTTGGATTTAATATATGGCAAGTTGTGGTTAGTGGATACACAATTCCTACAACTCCTCCAACTAATGCAACTAGAAAGAGAGCTTTTGAGAATAATGCAAAAATTATGAATGGAATCTTATGTGGTTTGTTTGAAACTGAATTTGTAAAAGTTATGCATTGTAATACAACACATGATATTTGGGAGAAGTTACAGAAAATGTATGAAGGTGATGATAAGGTTAAGAAGGAAAAGCTTCAGACTCACAAAAGTCATTTTGAGAGTCTCAAGATGCAGGAAGATGAAAACGTTGCTGCTTATTTTTTGCGATTTGATGAAATTGTGAACACTATCAAAGGGCTAGGAGAGAAGGTTGAAGAGTCTATAGTTGTTCAGAAAATTTTGAGATCACTTCATTTGCATTTTGATGCAAAGGTTTCAGCGATTGAAGAGATGAAGGAGCTTGATAAGTTGATCATTGATGAGCTTCATGGCATACTAACAACCTATGAAATGAGGACTATTTCTAATCAACCAATTAAGAAGGAGGCAGCCTTTAAGGTTTCAAGAAAGGGAAAAGACAAAGTGCCTACAACCAGTGATAGTTCAAATTCAAATTCAGATTCTGTAGAGGCACATTTCATGAGAAAGTTGAAGAAGGGTTCAAGTAGATACAAAGGCAAGTTTCCTTTTAAATGCTTCAACTGCGGAAAGGTGGGACACTTTGCAACAAAATGTCCATATGAGAAGAACAAGGACAACGATTGTGAGAAGAAATCAAAACATTCCAAGGAGTATCAAGATAAGAAATCTGCTAAAAGTTTTTATTCGAATGATCACAATAGTTCATCAGAAGTTAGTGATATGTCTTTAGTAGAAGAAATTTTGTTTATGGCTAAAGAAGTAAACTTTCTTGAGAATGGAGATGAAGATATTGATGATGAGCAATTTGATGAAGAAGCTGAAGTTGATCTTGAAGCAAAACTAATTAGTGCCTTAAGTGAAATCAAGAGACTTAGAAGGAAAAATCAGAACTTGAAGTTGTTACAAGAAGAGGATGATGCAAAAATGAAGACATCTCAAGCACTTGAGGAAGTTGAGAAGATGGTTGATTTGAGAAATTCAGATTGAAGAAGCTAAAAAACTAATTATTGATTTGAAAGTTCAGATTGAGGAGGCAAGAAGGATTGAGGAAGAAATCAGAAATTAGCTTAAGGTACAAGAGGAGAATGTTGAGAGACTTGAATCTGAAGTTGTTTCACTTAGAAACATAGACAAATCTTCAAAATAGCTAAGTGAAGAGAAGATAAATTAGAAATACTTTATGTCGTTGGAAAAGATCATTAGTGCACAAAGATCTCCTGGTGACAAAGGTGAAGTTGGTTGTGAAAAAGGTCAATGTTCCATGCCTACAAATGAAGAACAACAGATAGGTAACATTGATTGCTCAAAATATTTGCATTCAAAGATCAAAAATAACACTTTCAAAAGACCTCCTATTCCAAGACAAGATCAAATGACCAGGTTCAATGATTCTAACTTTTATGGATATTATTTTTCATGCAATTGTTTTGGTCACAAGGCTGCAAACTGTAGAGTTTGTGCAAGAAATGATTTCAGATATGTGAATAGGAATTCTTTTGTTCCTTGGATGAATTGCAATGTTCTATGTTACAAATGCAAAAACTTTTGTCATACTACAAGAGTCTATAGAAGTGGTGTAGCAGATTTTTCTAAGCAAAACAAGTTCTTTGACAAAGCAAAAGAAGTTAAAAAGGTTTTGAGGAAGAAGAAAGAGGTAGAAAAAGAGAAGTCGGGAGTGTTTTCACTCCATCCGTGAGGTGATTGGACTCAGGGGGAGCTTTCACTGTTACATTTTATCAACCCTGTTTCAATTATGTAGGATGTTTCAAGTTTGTAGGTTATTCTTCTTGTGTTTTGGTATTTTGGAAGAGTTTTGGAATGAGTTTTTAGAATACCTCTTAGCTTGTAAAGCTATTGATTATTCATCAGATCTTCATTTTATAATGATTTTCATATGCTAAGTCAAATTGTTCGTTCTTTATGCCATGGAATTTTTTCATTGATGTCAAAGGGAGAATAGTAAGCCAAGGGGCGCAGTTTGGTTTCAGAGATGGTTTTGGTGCAGTATTGGTTTCAGTTTCAATTGGTGTTGCCATCAATGACAAAGGGGGAGATTGTTGAGTATTTTGTCATTGATGTCAAGTTGGTTGAGCTACGCGCCTGCTTGGTTGAGCTGGTTGGCTATTTGCTTGAGTAGGTTACCTGCTTGTTTCAGCTATGTGCTTGCCTACTTGGTCTATGCCAGCATAATTTTTCCAAATCAGATGGACAAATCAGACATGCCATATCAACATACTTGTCAGGTTGAAAAGTCAGATTTTGTTTTTAAAATGGTCAAATATCTTGCCAAGCTCGATATACCTTATTGATCGAATATTTTTCATATAAAGCGGTGTAAGGAAATGGAGGCCTAAGTATTTTGAATCCTCCAAATCTCTTTGAATATTTTATGTCTTCTTTCCTTAAGTCGACAACTTCAGTTTTTAATTCGTGAAAAAATGAATAAGAGGCGGCTAATATTTACTGAGGCATCTATTAACTATGTCTTTAGATTTCCTCCTGAATGTGTCGATTTCTTCAAGGTTGACGACTCTTACATTTATTTTTATTCAACCTGAGATAATATTATTCTATACAAAATAGAGGGTGGCTATTATTTTGAATGTAACAGCTTCAGATATGTTTTTTTGGGAATCACTATGTCTCTAAAAATTGTATTCGATATATTCTTAAAATACTGAGATGTCTTTTGTTCTTTTGCGACAGCTTGTGTGGTATGTGGGAGCTTTTAGAGTCTCTTTTTGGTTCGATGAAAACAAAGGGCGGCTTCATTATTGAAAATGGAAATATGAGCTATTATTATCACATATCCTTTACGGAGGCATGGTTGTGAGTAATTGTTGAGGGAAACTACAAGTTACAAATTGCAACGTATATTCCATAAGAATAAAAATCATCTCATGTTGTGTGTGAAGGTGTGCGAATTTTCTTTATGATATTGCAATCGACTCTATCTTTAGCTGTGAGAGATGTTAATCTTATGAAGTCATGACATCTAATTCTGGGCGGTTTTTAATCTACTTGGCAATGTGTATGATGAGATACCTTTTTCCTTCATTCTTTGTGTAGGCTAGATAGACTTTTGTAGTGTGTGACCTGAATTTACCATCTTTTCTTTATTCGGTAAAGTAGTGTGAATACATGAAGATTTAATCGTGATGCATAAAAATCGAAGAAAAATTGAATGAGGGTGTCGCAGGTGTAAGGGAGATGTTTGTGTATGGTGACATTGTTTTGGATATGAATGTCGATGGTTCCTAAATGGTCTTGAGGCACATACGGATAGGATAGAGTATGGTTTTAGAAGAAGACATGCATATTTGATGATGTGGTTTGAAGACACAGGTTGTATCGAAGAATGCTTATGCTAAAAAATGTTTAATCAATGCATGTTTTGAAGATGTATGTATTTGAAGTTGCTCTGTGTGGTATCCCGTAGAGCTTTTTTATATCGATGGTATTATATGTAATTCCCAGTGTATGAAAGTTGTGATCGCTACTATTCATCTTTTGTTCGGGCTAAGTGAAGGGGTACGGGCTATGATGTTTTTGCATTGATTCTAAGTTGGGTTGTGTCAAGAGGTGCCATGAAAGATATTTTATGTCTTTGTTGTTGTGCATGAGTTACAGCCATAGTGAGAAGGTTGCGTTCATTGTTTTGATTGTGCAATAAAAGGAATAAATGTCGCCTTGTGTTGAAGATGAATGTTCATGGTAGTGTGCATGTTGCCTTTTGAATCTACCTTGTTTGGAGGAGTCCTTAAGTAGTTTTTAGAGTGGTGTGTGCAATCTCAGTACAAGGATGAATTTTTGTTCAGAAATCTGATTTGCAGTCTTAGAGTGAAGTGATGTTTTGGAGCAGCTGGTATTCATGCTTGAATCTTATTGAAAATCATTGTATTTTGGGAAGAGTGTTTCAATGGCTTTTGGCATTTTGTGTACCGAATTGTGTAAAGTGATTAAGTGCAGGTGGAAGAAGTTTTTTGTTCAATTTCGAGAATTCTTTGAAATCTGAAGTTGGTGCTTGGATCGGAGTTGGTGCTTCAAGGGAGAGTTGGTGCTCTCAGTGGGTTGGTGCTCACTTGTATAACTGGGTTGGTGCCCTTCGAAGATAATAAAAGTAATATTTTTCCATGGTTTTTTACCTGAAAGGGTTTTCCACGTAATCCTAATGTTCATCCTTTTCATAGTGTTTTATGTTGCTCTTAAGGTTCTGATTTCTGATTTATATGGTTTAAAATTTTAAAGTTTGAAATACTAATTCACTACCCCCCCTCTCAGTATTTCCTGTGTGCTCTTCTATTTATGTAGTCAACGATGCTAAGGTGTTGGTAGAGGTGGGGTTTTACAGCATGTGGATCCTTAGTGTTAAATTTGTGGGTCCCTTGCGTAGACCGTGTATGAGAGCACCTTGTGTCTAGTAAAAGAAACCTTAGAAAATATGAAGATTCTTCTTGTGTACCTTGCTTAGTAGATTCACCCATGCCAAGAAGTTCTAATGCTTTTGCAAATTGTGATGCCAACAAAATATTGTCAACTGGACTTTCAAATGATCCTAACATGTGATTGCAATGTATGTGTAGTACACACCATGGAGGGGGGAATTTTTATTGATTGCTTTAATCCAAGTTGCTTAATTTAAATGATTTGATAGTCAATATATACGTTTTTAGGCATTTTTATCAAGAGCTACAAGATCTCCGCCAGACTCCTGGGCGAAAGTCTTGGCGAAGTCCCGAGGCGAAAGTGAGGCTGGCGAAGTCTTTGACTCGGCCGCCGAAAGTACTGAGACTCGCGAGACTCGCCAAACTCGCCGAGTCCCGAGCCAAAGACTCGGCCATCAGTTTGTGGGCGTGTGTGTCAAAAAAAACACATTTTAAAGTTTCAGAACTGCTTAATTAAATGGCTAAATCTCGACCTTGATGTTTTTTAAATATGTAATTAGTGTCTTTAATTTACAATTTTTTTAATTAAATGGTGCGCGCCATGAAGATTTGTGTGGTTTTGAAGGTCTTCATTTGGGCTTGGTGGCGGGGGCTCCGCCCCTCGACCCCGCCCTGTATCGCGACAGGGAGCGCGCCCAGGGCGCTGCCCCTCGACCCCGCTGGGGGCGCTGCCCCTTGACCCCGCTGGGGGCGTTGCCCCCAAACCCCCACAAGGGGCGCTGCCCCTTGACCCCGCTGGGGGCGCTGCCCCCAGACCCCCGCGAAGGGCACTACCCCTTGATCCTATTGGGGTGTTTCCCCCAAAGCCTCATCAAACTATAGGTCTAAGCATGTTATAGCCCAATGATGAATCATGATCGTTAAACCTACAAAATACATATCCCCTGTTGTAAATCTTTGCATCTTTTGCAGTCAAAGCCATAATCAAGGATTATCTTGTTCCATACATTAGACAACAAAGCATGCAGTCTTGAAGGCTACAATAAAAATTTAATAATAAATTCCTCACTTGAATATACACACCAATCATTGAGATGCAAGAAAATATCATGGCTGCATCATCATCTATGACCTATCTTAGACACTAGCGCATGACTTGTCGTGATGTTGGGATGAGTAATGCAAGCTCTTTTGAGCCATAGACTTATATTTTTAATTTTGATATTTGTTTTGATGCCATGGATTTCATATTCCATGAGTTTTGTATACATTTGACAATATTTATATATTTGAATGTGTTATTTCCTTCAGCTAAAATTTGCGTTTATACTTATGTGATCGATGTATGTTTGTGTATGAGATCATAGTAATTTCTATTTGATGATGTTATTGTGTCTTTAAGGTTTATTTATTAAAGGGTGCGTGAAACAAGTGTTAAATCCTTAAAAATCTCTGAATTTCTTGGGTTTTTCTATTTGCCGAGTCTTTGCCGAGTCTTTGCCGAGTCTGGGCTCCGAGTCCGAGTCCGAGTCAAAAATTGGCTTGCCGAGTCCGAGGCGAGTCCGAGTCTTGTAACTATGATTTTATACACAATGTCAGGGGCAATTTTTCCCCAAAAATGCTTCATATGACAAGTGATTTTATAGATGCTCAACAATAAACTCTTCCTTCAAACTCTTGTAGATATATTCTTTTGTGTTTGATTTGGACACAACAAAAGGAAAAATTGACTTTCTTGGATGCTTTGAACTCAATAGTGATCTCATATTTGCTCGAAGAATCTCCCAAAAAAACATGCAATATGTGGCTAGAAAGAGAAGCATTTCCAATTGTTTAAGAAACTATGAGATTTGCAACTTATATTTCTAAAAAGGCTGACAAGGAGCAAGCCCATAAGCTCTAATACCATGCAAGAGTTGGTGCAAAATGCTTTGGTACCATCTAAGATTTAGCTATGGAGTTAGACACCCAAGATCAAGGAGCTTCAGTGAAAGTGCAAGGAGACCCAAAATAAGAGAATAATTCTTATCTATAAAAGTATGCAAATATACAATGTTGATAGATTAGATTAGATTGGATGCTCATATGAGAGCTACATATGGTTATATATAAGATACACCACCAAGAGATGTGAATTTACAACCAATGTGAGATAATAGGAGATGTGGTCACATGTGTGCACACTCCATGAAACAAGGAAAGCACATATTACATGATGCAAGTACAACCTACCTAAGTGGATACTTGCCTAAGCAAGCTCATCCTATCCTAGATGCATAATATGTAATGAAGTAATTAACTAAATGCAAAAATAAAACAATGCACCAACAATATTCTATGCTTCCTTAGACCTTGCTCAAGGATAATTTCACATTAGTTGAGGAAAGGAGTGACTCTCACTTAGAGCAAACTATAAATTAATATCTTGGTTATTTTTTAAAGTTTATTGGCCCCTATAGACTATAATTTTTGTTGGTTCAACACAAGATGACCAATCCCTAGGTAGACATTTTCATGTGGTGCAATCAATTGAGAAGAGATATAACAACTATTGAGTGTTCCAAATTTTTGCTTGCACGAAAATACTAAAGCCTCTCAAGGATGATAATGTAAACTTAACAAATTGTGAATGCTTATAATATAATACTCAAAAAACACACCCAAGAAGGAAAACATGAAAGTATCTGAGCTTATGATAGAAGACTTCTTTGAGAATGCACCAATTGACAATCTAAAAAAATCAATGATTCATTAAGGGGATTATACACTTATTACAAAGGAAGATGAGGGTGGTTCCACCTTTGTCCAAAGATGCATATAATAGAGTGATAGATATTGAGAGTGAAAATAAAACATCCACACACTTGAGAAAAAGGAGTGAAAATGATAACCTAGGGTCCAGTGATGACTTATATGAATTGCAGTCTATGTGAGTTATGAGAAGAGATATGCTTCGTATGATGAAAGAGCTAAAATAAGTCAAAAAGAAAGAAGCCAAGGACCTTTGGTGTTTTAATTATAAGTCATAAAGTTCACATCAAGGCTAATTGCAAGCATTCCATTAACACTGCCCATGTGATTTAACAATCAAGGGTGCCCAAGTACTCATCAGAGAAGGGGAGAAGTCGACACCAACCACAATGCCTACAAATTTACTAAAGAATCAAAAGATTAAGGAGCTTCTCCTAGATCTTTTAAAAATCAAAGAAATAATGATAGAATGAGGCTAATAGTGGCAGAGGTGGTTGTTGGATTGTGTATGATTATCAACGTATGTCAATCATTTAATGCTAGAAGTGTAATTAGTTGGATATTTTGCAAGATATTGTCTTGCAATTCAAAGCAATATAGGATGTCTTTGTAGATTGTATGGGCTAAGGGATCACAACTATGCTAATTGTTCAAGGAAAGCATGTAGAGGGAATGCCAAATAATTGATGTAGTTAAGGGTGCAAAATAATGGCAAACACTAGAGCCAAATGAAGAAAAATGGGTATCCTAACATGAGAATGGAGAAGGAAAGACTCATGGAAGCAAGGGTGGAGGTGGTAAAGACCATGTTTGAAGCATGAAGGCAATATCATGAACGCACGAGCATAACAAGCAGTTTGGAGTTTGATGAGGTGATTGCAAGATAGATTTTGCAAATTAAAGTTCTTGTTAAGATAGAAGATTTATTACTAAGCATTCTAGAAATCAAGAATGCTATAAACACTATTCTACTTGCATATGACAATGGCCCTAATTTGGAGCACGCTATGACACACCTAGTGTCAAATGGTGGGGAGAGCAAGAGCCAAAAGATTGAACCTGTCGTTGTCTCAATTGTCAAGCAACCAAGTATTCTACCCAATGCTCCTAACAATGAATTTGGCTAGAAGATTGGTAGTAGTGCACATTGTAATGTACTGAGCTAATTATTTTGTATTTTGACAAATGTTTGATAAAATGCCAATTGACAGAGCACTGTAATGTTCCAATTATTTTGTGTATTTTTGCAAGTGTTTGACAAAATGACAATAGAGGTAACAAGGCACCAATTAATGTTGTATTCACAAGATCTTTGTAGGAATAACAATATCTATTCTACTATGAATTCAGATATCATATTATTCTGAAATTCTGATATAAATCTACTAATTCAACAACTGGAAGTAATTACCCACACACATACTTATAACAAAATATAAATAGAAACTCTAAGCTTCAAGTTGAAGCTGATAGCTGATTGAATGAATTTCATTGAAAATTCACAATATAATATTAGTATCTGGCAAAGTTCAAAATTGGGAATAAATGATATGACCAATATTTGGCTTGCTCCTTATGCAATAAAATGGTATGGCTAGTCTTACAAAGGCCAAAAACCTATGAACTCCATTCCAGTCGTGTTTTTTAAATATCTTCAATAAATATTCAATTAACTTCACTACTAGGGTTTGATCAAATATGCCTTCAAACCAAGGCAAGCACTCAAATATTGATTATTATTTTTGATAATCCTTCAATATGCAACTTTCCTGAATACCAAAACCAAACCTATAATGATCTTTAACTCTTTAGCACAAATCTCCACAAATTCCAAACATTAATAAGTACACCTGCGAATCTTGTATGAATCCAGTCAAAAATTGGTTAGGATGAATCCTGTATGAATCCTCAAAACCAATCTTTGCCATACAGTTTTCGTCCTAATGCAGAAAGATGAACAATTGCTCAATCTCCAAAACTGGTGTTTGAGAAATAAGATGCCAAGAATGAAATTCTCTTCTCAAACTCTTTTTTTTATACCCCTTTCCATATTTGAAATATTATTTCATTTCCCTCTTAAAGTGACTTTTACTATTTCTTTTTAATTTAACTTAACATGTGGGCTACTTTGTTAATAAACAATCCAACTTTAAATAAAGTAATTAATTAAATATAAGTTGCTTGTAAAATGAATGACTTTAGACAACTGAATTTAATTAATTAATTTTTCCCTTACCACATCCATTGATCACACTTGCAAAAAGGACTTTACACACATGGAGATACTTAAGATAAATTTGGAAAACATTATTGCTAACAGTGGTTTGAATGTGAATGTTCTTGTAGAGGACACTTGGAGAGGCTTAGGAAAGCCAACCATTTGGTCTCCAATATTTTGTAAGTCAACAAGTAGGACATAGAAATGCTGAGAGTACTTATGGCAAAAAATTTGATTATTGGAACTACACGAGCATTTTGCTGAAGTGGTCATTTGATTGCATAAATAGGCCTACAATGCATTTTTTCGTTGCATTTGGTTGATAACATTCAAAGCCAATCATAACTTCAAAAAAAAATCTACTCTACACTAAAATAAAGGCTGAAAATATGTGATAGATCTCAAAAGTGAAGAAGTATGTGAAGAACCAACCTTATCTTTCTTGTTAGATTTGGGGTTTAAAGAAGAGTGCTTGAAAAATGAAAACTAGGGTATCATGATTCATATGATGAAGGGATCTTGGGGTTGCAGCAGGTTCCCAACGATGATATGAATTTCGTCAATGGTCTCTTCTATTGGAAAATGGTTAACTAAGAAATATTCCATTTGGATTGCAAATTTCATTGAGATTATGGAGATCAACGAATAAGAGGGGTTTTAGAGACATGTTTGGACATAGAAGTTAGTAATGTTGAGTCCTACTTAATCATTTATGTCATAGTTGGCCTACTCTATTAAACTTGTAGAATACAAGGTTGGGGATGCAAAGCTTGACAACAAGCCAACCCATTAGTTTGGAAGCATAGCAAAGATAAGGTATGAAGTGCTCACTACACTAAGAGTCAATTGGGGGTTGAAGGGGAACCCACAACTGATCATGGTTGATGATGATTGTGATCCACTATTGAAGGCAATAACATGCATAATCTTTATAGATTGTAATGATGACTTGGATGAGTTTGTGTGCATGTAGAATCCCTCTCATACATGGAGTTAGCTAGTGTGAAGAAAAGCATTTTAGATGAACAAGATCTATGTTTTAGAATATAGAAAGAAAGTGACGGGACATTTAATGTAGGAATCCTTTTCAAGTTGAAAAAAAGTGAATGGTTGTTGTTGACAGTTACCAATTTAAAACTTAACAAAAACTATCAAATCAAATCAAAGCCATGTTGACTTTAGAAGTTAAGTGTAGTCACCATTTGGGATCCATTCTATATTCCATTTAGAGATTCCATAGTTGAAGTAGTTGGACACAATTTATTCTTTTATGGATGAATTTTTGAGATACAACCAGACCTCATAGTTGAGGAAGATAAAACAAAGCCCACTTTCATAGTGAAAGATGGAGTCTATGCTTACAACAAGATGCAGTTTGGACTTTATAACTTGAAATATGCTAACCAATTTTTTCGATGAAGTAACACAACATAACCAACACTTAACCAACTTGATTAGCGTTAGCTCCAAATAGAAAACCAAACTTGAAAAGAACTCACACCAAGAATGCACACTCAATCCCAATGAGGAATAGGTGTTGTCATATGGTGGAGGAGCTAAATGAAAAATACTTGAATTGAAACAAACTCAACGTCAAGAATGTGCACTCAAGATCCCATTGAGGGCGAGGTGCTAACATATGACGGAGTGATTAATTGAAAACTGAAACAATAGGCGGATAACCAGCCATAAGAATTTACACGCTACCACTTGAACAGTGGGGGGAAAACATTACAATACAAAACTAATTCATCCGCTGTGGCGGGCATCCACTTATGAATGGAAATTCGCCACTTTACAGTGGGTGACTAAAGAGAGATTAATTGTTCTTTCTCCACACTGGCGGTAAACCATCCAGGGGTTACAAATGTATGAAATTATAACAAGTAATTGCAGCAATAACAATGGTTGGATTAGTACTACTAAATCTCAACCTTACAATCAAGGAATCTGCAAATACAAGTATTACAATGATAGAAAATAATGCTAAGATGTAAAGAATGAATGCTTTACAATGTTTATCCCTCAAATGATGAAGTAAAGGCCAAAAAACAGCAAACTAATGCAATCTGATATAAAAATCTGAGTTCTGGAAATTCTGATCAGCAAATAGAAAACACCATGAAATGCTCATAACTTCATCAATATACCTTCAAATTGACTGAAACCTTTTGCAAAGGCTCTCTAGGAGTATGGCGCCCAAGAACAAGTCATAAAACAGCATCAAATCCTCCACATTTATTTGGCACGAATCCCAATGTTCTCTAAGAAGGTACGGCCTGGCTGGAAGGGCGATTTTGCTCTTAAAAATCAGGTTCTTTGAATTTAGATCTCATCTTCTATGAGAAGGGTCGCCCAATGTCAACAATCACATAGCACGAATGCCCAGAATGAAATAAAATTTACTCACAAAGCTGTATACAAAATTCACTTTCAGCTGTAGATGAACCAGCAACTCAAAAATGATAATAAACTCCAAAATTCTTCAACAATAGGCTCAATCTGCTAGTCTGGATGAGAAGCAGCAAATAAACCAATTAGGTGTTGTCTTTCAAACACGAAATTGATTGGAATCTAGGAGGTAAGCATCCCTCGAAGAAATAATCACAATGTCATTTTGACAGCATAACTTTAGCAATTAACAATGGATAATCAGCTCTTCAAACAGCAGCAATATATAAGCTTTAGTTGGCAAATGAAGCAACAAGAACTCTTCAAATTCCAAGAAGTTGAATCACTTCAACTTCCAAAAGGGACGCCACCTTTTTGCCTTTTACTTTTGAAATAATAAAATATCATTCAACTTCCCCTTTAGGCATCCATTTCATATTGCAACAATAAAGCATTTATTAAATAATTAAATGCTTACTTGACCCCTTTATGTCCCTTCTTTAAAACAACTTGAAGTCATCAAGCCTAGGCATGGGGTACAACTTCAAGACATGAAAATTGACTAAGTCTGAAACTTAGTCCAAGGAGAAAACCAAACCCAAAGCCAAACTGAGACTGATGGATAACAAGATGACTTGAGTTGAACTGCTGATGATGCCACTGCCAAAATTAGACTTACTAAAAAATAGCCACTGCCAAAAATAGTAAGTTTACTCAAAACCAATGTAGCGTAATTGAGCCGAAGCAAGACTAATGAAAGTCCATAACCTAACCATCGCTGAAAATCTTTGCATTTACTAAAAAATAGTAAATAATTTTAGAAATGCCACAAACCTCCAAGCAAGGAAACCCTAATTTCACTTTTGATCAACTTCCACGGATTTTCGGAAATAGGCTATCACCAAAGAAGAGCGTGAGGATAAAATTTGACATTACAACCGCCTCTTCCCAAAATTGCTTGTCCTCAAGCAATGCCACAACACTCCAAACTCGATCCTTACCAAACATATATAGGATCCCGGGGTCCCATGTCTATCTCTGAAAAACCCCACCATGCTGATGCTTCTCTACTCTGATCATACAAATGAAATCATTGCACCAAAACTGCACTAACCATCCTTGCAACCTCAAAGTGATAACATGCCTGAAATTCAAGTCGAACAACATAGAAGGAATTGAATGAAAATCTAGCAGCGTCTCATGCTCAATAAACTCTGAGGAATTAACATCTGCAATGTCAATGTCAATCACCATTCTGAGAACAAAGAAGAATAATCTAAACAACTCAAAAATATTCTCATCAACATCACTCCTCAAAGCATCAAACCAAATCACAACAGCAAATGTGATTCCATCATAGCTATTTGCAAAGGAAAAAACAGCTCTTTGCCAAGTCATAGCAACTGCATCCTCAAAGCTCCTTAAGGATGTATAATGCCTCCTCTGAGTAATTCTGACATATTCAAGAAAAACTCTGAAAACTTCAACCAATCTCTCCCCCAAAGTCTCAAAAAGTTGAACCAAATCAAGCAAAGGTTCGCTGCCCCAAATACTAGTGCAAGAGATTGTACAAAGAAAGCCACTAGAGCATAACTTGAACACCATCCAATACTGATCTGAATCACTATGAAACATTATTACCCACTTTTGAAGCCAAATATCATCATTGATAAGAGATTGTGAAGAGAAAAAATAAGTATACCAGCTGCTCATGACATCTGAAGTAAACCAATTAAAGTCTGATTTTAGGAAAATCAGCATACAAAGAGTAGAACAACTATTCTGACACTGGAAATCAGCGTCCATAATATTACAATTGTTCCTACCCAAGGCTGGAAACATCCCCTCAAGAGACTCCAACCCATCATTAAGCCATCTTTTGTTCGGAGTATCTTTCCAATCCACCAATAGATGAACCAAAGGAATCATCAAATGATTGGTAAAGATGGGGGCAACATCAAAGATTTTGAGAATTGAATCCTTATCTCTCCAAAGATCCTTTTTTCTACTTGCAACAATCTCCATCAAGCCATGTTGAGAATTCCAAGCATGAATTCCCAACCGCAAATAATCTCCAACACATTGGGAAGAATTCCCAACATATCTCCAAGAGCTATAGTGAAAGTCTCGAGCACACAAACCCATGTAATCAGTTGCAACCATCAATGCAAAGTTTGAACCTTTCATGACCAGCATTTTAGAATAATCACTCATCAACAATGCACAATCTAGAAACCAAAGGGGCAAGTCTGAAAGTTCTCCCACAATTTGATGCATATTTCTGAGACCTGACCAAATCAACCATCTTAAGATAGGCGGTACTCTTCCCTTGGTCAATGCTGAGTGAAGACCAGCAAGTTCAAGTTTGGACATCATTAAATGCTCATTTAATAACCATCCCAAGAGAGTGCTACCTGACATATAGCTTGGATCCACCAACATTATCTTATACTTAACCATGAAATCATGCATGTCAAAAACATAAAACCTCTTATCAATGTCATCCATGTAGAAATTGTCAATCACCTTATGATTTAACAAATTATGTGAAGATGGTGGATTATTGTACACAATCATAGAAAAAATATTTCCTTCATCCCTTTCGTTGGTGTTTTCATAGAATTCATGCACATCTTCTTCAACTTGAAGATGCCCATCATTAGTTGCTGATCCATA
Source organism: Sequoia sempervirens (assembly GCA_007258455.2). Classification (NCBI taxonomy): domain Eukaryota; kingdom Viridiplantae; phylum Streptophyta; class Pinopsida; order Cupressales; family Cupressaceae; genus Sequoia; species Sequoia sempervirens. Next base: position 153 of record VDFB02187560.1, on the reverse strand, counting down.
GAATGTAGCGTGATGAATATCACACACATTACCAGTCATCACATCTAGCTCATGGCTGCAAGCTATCCCTTCTTGAGGCAAATTCTCTTCTCAACTCAAGAGTTCACACTCTTGATTTACCTTACAATCACTATCAACATATTGAATCTCTTT
>VDFB02187559.1:0-24998 GCA_007258455.2 Sequoia sempervirens | reverse complement strand
CAAACCCTAAAAACAAGATCTGAGCCCCTAAAAGATAGGGCGCCCATTTGAGAATGTGCTCCCTTCTCCAGATATAGAAAATTTTGATGATTTTCGTTCAGATTTTCACTTTTCTTAAATCTCTTCAGTAACAGACTGACATAGTACTGACACCAACTCCATATTTGAAAACCCCAAAAACGACCATTTAACAACACTTTAACAAGATTTAGACTCAATTAAGCAAAATGCCTTAGTGAAGCAAAAATTTTGGTTTTGGGTACAACATACACCTAAAAGCATTTAAATAAAATATTACATAAGGCCTTATTATGCTCCATTTAGATGGATCACTTTATTAAACTCAATAATAATGTTTAAGCTATTGTTTTACAACGTTTTAAAATAATATTACTAGACTAACTTGAAATAATATTATTTAAATATTTCCCTTTCTCTCTTAGCCTATGGGAAATAAAGAAATAGGCTATAGATCTCCCATTTATTCTATTTTTGAAAAAGGGACATGACATGGTACTACACCCTGGGAGTTGAAGGATATTACTAGATGTGGGCATATGAACTTAAACAATAAAATAGGAAAAATAATAGTATGTAATTTGTATAAATAATGTTATGCAACATGCTTTTGTGATTGTTGTGTTAGGTCAATTGCAAAAGCATTCTTTCTATGGATTTAACCTTAGGAAATCTATTTGTAACCATTTTTCCTAGCACAATCGAGAATGTATCACTAATTATGTATTTTATGTCAGTCTTTGGTAATAGTATTGTATGCTATTTGAAATGTATTTCTAAAACTATTAAAGCATTTTACAAGGTATGGTTTGTTCACTAGAAAAGATAGATTTGATTATATGGGAAAAACAAGTTTTGAATGGACCCGAAACCATTAACAATCAGGTTTTCACGGGGACCCGAAACCCACACAAAGAAGAACAAGTTGTTGACAAATACAACATAGACAACCAGCAGTGAACCAACAACAAATCACCAGATTAGCAGCAAGACTACCCAAATCTTCACTAATCAGAAGGTTTTGATGGGAACCTTAAACCCAACAAAGCCAAGTTTTATAAGGGATCTTGAACCCAAACTAGGTTTAGAAGGGAATCTGAAACCCACTTACAGCCATATTACAGGGACCAAAATCCCTCACAATATACTAGATTTTAACAGGGACCTTAAACCCACCAACAGAGTCAATAAAAAACCAACTTCCATAAGGAGCAACACCATCACCGAAATCACCAACCCACTGGCCAACACAGTCCAACAAATCTGTTGTACCCAAAATAATTTTTTTGGCATTCTGTATAAATTGAGCTAAACCTTGTTAAAATGCCATGTTAAGTCAGTTTTAGGTCAAACCAATCATAGAATCTTGGTGGGTTTCTGTCAAGGAACACATGTGCAAAATTCTGAAAATTTGAAAATTAGGGTTTTTGCCCCTATTTTCAGGGAAAACCCCCAAAAATAGGACCTTCCCAGAAATGATTGAAAATGATTTTGATAGGGTTAAAAGGCTTCACGATCACATTGGTCAAGTCAGAATCATCAAAAGATAAGTTTTACTCTGGTGGGTCTATTTCTATTTTTCAGGAACAAAGTTAGGAACTCCACAGCCATTAATGGCAGATTGGCCAGTACCAGGTGCTGAAAGCTAACCTTCGCAAGCTTCAACGATGCAACTATGGCAGAAAAGGTCTAAAAAGATGCTGTTTGATGAAGGGGATTTTCAAAAATGAAAAATGCTGAAAATTGACTAAGTCTGGGATTTTCAAAAAATGAAAAATGCTGAAAATTGACTAAGTCTGGAGAATGCGCGCCTTGCTGCCAAGAGGAGGCTATGCAGTCAAATGCCTTAGTCATTTTCCCAAACATCCATACACGATGAACGTGAGACATGAAGAAATGGTGATCTTCGACGGAGGAGTTTTCTAAAATTGAAAAAGGTCGAGATTTGACTAACTCTGGAAACGTTATGAAGGAGAAACAAGTTCACATGCTGAAAAGAGCCTTTTTCAAGCAGGGGCGCCCATGATCTTTAAGGGTCAAATGCAGTCTGTTAGATCATCCAAGGCAGTCATCCTCGGCGTTTTCTTGTTGGCTCGACAACAAAACAAACATCTAGATCATCTGATGAGTCGATCATAAGCAGTTGCTGACGAAGTGAAAAGAGGCAGTTGAAGAAATATCAAAAAATGATTGTCAAATGTGAAGATCAAAGAAAAAGAGCCTTTTCAAAAGAAAGGCTACCTTTTTTTCGGACCTCCAGATGCTGATAAACGACAAAAGGCTTCCCAAGATAACTTTCTTAGCCCAAGTAGATCTCGGAAACACAACTGAAAGCGTAAACATCTGACAGTGCAGTCAACGGATAATCGAGATCAAAGTAGGCAACTTTTCAGACAAAGATAACCATGCTGAAAGACAAAAGCGCCCTTTTCAAGGAGGGGCGCCCTTGAATAAAGGAACCCTAATTTGAGATCCAGGTTTCCTGAAGACAGTCATTCTTAACAGAACAGAGCTGGGTACCTGATGAGACATCAAGCGAAATCATTTGACTCTCTGATCGACGAGAAATCCAGATCAAAGCACGAGAGGTCATTTAAAAAAGCTGAAGAACGAAGATCGAAAAATCACCAAGGCATTAGCAAAAGCGCCTTTTCTTGGGAAAGGCGCCCATTCTTTTGAAGCCCTAATCTCAGCTTTTCATCATCATGTCTCCCAGGCACTTCTCTTCAGTTTGCATCTAGCTCCGCAGTGAATGTGTCAGCATCATCTCAGGATCAACAGATCAAGCCAGATTCAGGATCAAACTGAGGTTGTTCAAGAGAGAAAATAATAAAAAACTTGCAAAAATCAAAAGGGACGCCTTGAAGAAGTCAAAGGTCAAGTTGTTGACTAAAGTCAAGATATTTTGAGCAAAACTTGGCTAAAACACTCCACGATCAGTGGAAATCACCTTTTTGAACTTTAGATCAAGCCAAAATCACTTTTGATCGTGAGTTAGGTCCCCAAACTTGTGGATCTAAGGCTTGAGTCTATGTAATCGAGGTATAGGCATCCCATTTCATTATTTCATTGCAGGTTGATGATCAAGAACAGCCATGAGCTCTCAAGGACGCCATTTACAGATCTGGCCAAGGTTTCCATCCGTTCTTCGATATTTCTTGCAGATCTGAAGCAGAAGAAGATTGCTAATCTGAGGTTGGACTCAAAGACAGATTTTCTCAGGGAGTCAGATAAAAACTTCCAATCCATCTTCTGTCTACTTCCTCTCTCTTCGGGTCTTAGGTTTTCTGCACATTTTAAAAGGTGGCAAAGCACTGATCGATCAACTGGTAGATTCAGTATACCTTCTGTAGAAACCCATCTCGACAATTCTTTTCCAGACCGCAAATCGGTTTCTATTTTTGGGTTTTGAAAAAAGTTTCGTAATCAAAATTCGAGGGAACCGGGTTTGTTCAGCATTGAAGCACGAACAAAACCCATGTGCCAGATTTTTTCCGGAAAAATACTTCTCGGCAGGGCGCTATTTTTAAGGGTTTCCGAAAATCATTTGAACAAGGTCAAGCTTACAGTCAATCTTTAAGTTTTTCAAGATGCAGTACTCCCAGGTACAATACGAGACCAAGACGGTCTTACTCCATGATTACTTGAAAACAGTCGACACAAATTTACATCAAGTGAATCCAGTGGTTGATTTGGAGAAGCTGGAGGGCATGAATCAGATCACATTGCAGAATATTTAAGAATCTGGGATGCTACAAGCCGCATCCATTTCCATCACACTACAAAGCGCGGAGCCGCCAAAGTTACCAAGAGCAATAGCTTGCGCAAGAGAGATGCCGTGTCATCAAAGCATTGACCAGAAACGGAAGAAGTCAACACATGGATCAAGGAGCTGTTGACCAGAAATGGTGAAATGAGAAAAGCTATAAATGCACCAAAGAAGGACGTCCTACCCTCCAAGTGGCATTTATGAGACTTGAGTTTGACTTAATGCTTCTTTCCAAGTCAACTCAAGATGCTATTAAATGTAGTTGGAGTTAACTTGATGCTTCTTTCCAAGTTTAACTCCACTTTCCTTAAATCATGCATTGTCAGATCCCACTAATTAAGGATGTCTAATTGGCTTCCATGATTCGTGGATCTTAGATCTCCACTAAATGTGGATGTCTATTTTGGAGGGATACTTTACATTTAAGTTCACCTTTAGTTTGCTTTCAGTCAACTGAAGTAGTTTCCAGTTGACTCTTTGTTTACTTTCAGTTAACTCAAGTAGTTTTCCAGTTAACTGCTTGTTCCCCCTTTTTAGGAATAAATCTTGCTAATTGATTGGCAAGAACTCATTGTTAACTCAAGGAGATTTTGGGGTTGCCCACTCCTTTGAGTTCTATAAATAGGAGCCTTGGGCTCATTATTTGTTTAACTTTTACTTGCTACGCAAAATTGCTGCGCCATTGTTGCCAACAAGCTTTGAAAGCGGATATTTGTTCACTCTTGGATGAGAGTTCGTTGGATGATTGTAATTGTGCATGATTTCGTGCCTTTGCTTTCCCAACTTTTGTAATTCGTTGATGAAGCATTGAAGAGGAATATCAGAAGGCGCTTGCATTTTGATCATCTTATTTGAGTTATGTCTACGTCTTGTATTTAATAGCTTGTTGTCTCATTTCCCTCCTCAGATAGGAGTCCCTCCTCCTTGGATATTTGTTATCGACAGTTATCGTTTGATGTTGTTTAATGCATTGACTTCCAAGCTATACTTCGGATAGGAGTCCCTCCTCCTTAGCAAGCTCGTTGGCCAAGGCATCGTGATTTTGTTGTTTCTAGTAAACTATTTCTTAAGCTCATACCTCGGATAGGAGTCCCTCCTCCTTGGCAGATCTCAGATCTAGTTTACCGTGCAGAGTGTTTGCTTGTACCAACCTTATCCCGGTGTATACCCGAGAGTTCAGAGCCTCGGTCATATCCTCTGGAGACGGCGAATTCAAGTGATCCAACCATCCCATTCCCGCTCCTTTACCCTCATGCTCTGTTCATCTTGAAGGTATTGGATAGATAGAAGCTAGTTAGTCGTAGTTGAGATCTGCAGAAACCAGAGAAAAGCTTAGCTACGGCGCATTGTGTTTATGCACCCTTGTGTCCTGCCGCTGAAGAATAAAAAGATAGGAACTTTAGTTAACATTTCCCTTCCCTACGCATTGCTCCCAGCAGAGAGGGACTTCTCCTCTTTAAATAACGAAGAAGTGTTGCAAAACATTTGAAATAGCTGAACGTTTACAATCAGCACTCCAGAGGTGCTAATTTAAACGCCAACAAAATCCAAGAGAACAAAGCTCAACAAAACCCCCACTCCACCTCTATAGGAGTAGCTACCAAGGAAGACAAGAAAACCCCTTCCACCAAAGCCACAACACTCCGGCAACCTCCAAGATCACCTCAATAGGACAAGCATCCACCTCAATAGGAGCTTCAGAAAAGGGTACCAAAATAGAGAGCTTCCCATCAAAGACACAGTAGCCAGCTCCACCTCAAAAGGAGACTCCACCTCAATAGAAGTTGTCTTCACCTCCATAGAAGACACTTTTTGAAGATCCCAATAGAAAGCCAACGCTCCAATAGAAAGGGAAAACTCAACAACCAAAGGCAGCACAAGAAAAAGGAGAAAGATCCCCTTAGGGAAAAGCTTCATTTGAGGCAAAAGATACAACTTTACACATACCCCAGACAACAGCAAAAAATCAGAAACAGGGGCAGCATAGGCTTCCTTTCGCTCCAAGGAAAACAAGGGCTCAAATAAACATAGCCCAACCATTAAAACAAAATCTAGGAGCAACCCAGACAAAGAATACTCCAAGAGAAAGACAACCCCCATTGAAAATAAAAACATCACAGACCATAGGGGGTTCAAGAACTCATGGTCAACCAACAGCACCAACTCAACAACAGAGCAGAGGCCAGTAGGAATGCCTTCCACAACCAAGCACACACCCACAACAACAACATGGAGGGAAAACCACCACTCCATCATAGTCTCATAGTAAAATATTCATTAAGCACAACCGTCTTAAGACCCAGAAAACCCATGACCTCAAATGGTGTAATATGCAGCCCCAAATTGCATCTAAATTTTTTTTTATTTTACCAATTCTACTGTTGTTCATTTTCAGGCATTTTCTCAAACATTTTGGCTTAAATGTTGTTTTGAGTTTGTTCTCCTTTTTGAGTTCAATATTTGATAGTTGCCTCTCACAAAACAATCAATTTAAAGGGACTCACTAATGCAGATGTAGTAAATACAAATTTCCATATTATCAACACCACTTTTGAATGTCACAAGTATGCCATTCAATTTGAACATTACATTCCAGAATAAGTCTACAGATTGAATACATGCAACTTCTGATATTAATGACTCCAAATAATACAATATTTAACAAATGATTTTGCTGACCTGTTGTATGATTATAAGGGTTCCCTGTAGACTTCAAATTACACTGGTAAGGGAACTAAACCAACGCTTTCATCCATCTACTGTGATACCTATAACACCACCTTGTTTACCCTGTTTAGCAGCACCTTAAATGCCAGCATCAAATATACAAATAACCCGTAGTATATATCATTCCCACTGCTATGCCTTAAACATTTCTGTCAACTGCAATGATATGAATAATTTTCTACTAACATTTCTGCAACCTAGAAAGATGCGATATTTCCCTTTCACTTGTAAGCCTCTCAGTCAAAAGTCATCTCATCTTATCTTTTCCTCGATAATTCCCACTTGATATTGTGACGGCTTGGGGAATCCCAAACGGCATGGCTTAAAGTATTACCATTGGGCCTTTAATCAAACTTAATGTAATATATAATCCTCCACGTCGTGCTTTAATTTACACCTCTGAGATTTGGTGAAGTTCGAATTACTAATACAATTATCCCCTTTCAATAATACCGACCCCTTGAATTAATGTTCCCAGCTATGATATGTGTCTTGTCTCAACTCGTGTTTGGCTTCACAATGAATGTTTCAGAATTACTAAAGAAACATTTAGCGGCATAGATTGACTTAGACTTCCCATTTCCAACGATTCATGTAAAGTCTTCATATTTTCAATCGTTTCTCGTCCCTTCTTAACCGGCGTGGTTATAAGCTTATAGAGCCTTAATCACAACTCCATTAAAAAATAACGACAAATAAAGAATCGTTTCCTTTGTAAGAATTCCAATTTCTTGATGGCTTACTTTACACCTAAGCTACTCCTGATAGCTCATTCAGTCTATTTACCACGTTTCCCCTCAAGAGTTCAAAACAATGCCTCTAAGAATGAAAATTGGCTCTCCTTCATGCCACGACACCAAATTCTCTTCAATGCTAAGGTAATGTGGTGGTTTCTTCAAAAATGAGATGACACAACTTGTTAATTTGCCTAGGAGTCTCATAGTATCTTTGAACTACCTAGTTTTATTCGCATTCGATGTTCTCCTGAAGATGACGTTATTTCAAGAAGGTAACAGAAGAGGGGTGTGTTGTGACCTTTTCACACATCACCCCATTTAAAATAGGGGCCCCCTAATTTTGCTCCATTCTGGTCTTTTGGTTTTGGTTTTCTCTCTCTCTCTCTCTCTCTCTCTCTCTCTCTCTCTCTGTTGTCTTCCTTTCCAAGGATGTGCCCGTCTTTGAGCTTAAACTTGAAATTTTGGCTAAGTCTGTAGAATTAGGGTTTTGAATCTTCTGGCCAGTTTGAAGTTAAATTAAGTGAGAGGATTAAAGTCTGAGCTTGACACTACGCCCAAAGCACCTTAAGCCGCTTGCCATCAAATTTTGATCTAAATTTGACAACTTGCTATTTTTAGCAGTCTGGGCTTCAAAGGCTATTTTTAGGGTTTGCATGCGAAATTTTTCGGTGCATGTCTGGAAAATATTTATGGGTTTTCCGAGACCTTCGCAATGATATAACATGCAAGATGAGATGACAAATTTTAGGAGCCTTGACTTCAAAGGCTATTTTTAGGGTTTGCATGTTGGATTCTTCAACGCATGTCTGGATATTCTTTGTGGGTTTTTCGGGAGCTTCGCAGTGATGTAACATGCAAACTAGGATCAAGACCTTTTTGCGAAGTTTTCTTCAAGAGCAAATTTTAGGGTTTGCATGCAGCATTTCTCAGTGCATGTCAGCATATTCATCATGGATTTTTCAAGAGCTACGCAACAAGGTAACATGCAGGCAAAGTTGATTACTTTTCAGGAACTTACTATTTTTAGTCAATGCCCGCATGCAGTCCAGTTTGCTGGGTTTTGTGAGATCTCTCGGGCTGTGTGACATGCAAACACATCTGGTAGTCGATTGGTCATTTTCTCAGACACTTACTATTTTTAGCAGGATCACTCCAATAGCTGGGCCCACCACTTCAATGTCATGAACAGAGCAAAATGCAACAGAAACGGGGTCAAACGGAGATCATTTGATCAACATGAAAGTCAGATTAGGGTTTCTAGCTTCGGGACCTAAAATGAGGGGTCAAACGCCAAAATCTCCAAAAACTGATGTATCCCATTGCGATCAATATCTTTCAAGGAGTCCACTGGTAAAATTTGAAGGCAATCTAAGCACTTACTATTTATAGTAAGTCACTTCTCAAACAGGCTATAAATAGCAAGTCAGCGCAAGGCACCAGTGTGAACAAGTTAGTCAACCCACGAGGACCCCAAGGAACAAATTCCATGTTAAACAAAGTTGCAAAAGTCATGAAATCAGGCAGGTACTATGAATAGTAAATCACCTCTAGAAACAGGCTATAAATAGCAAGTCGACACAAGAAGGCAATGTGAACGGGTCAATTAGATCATGAGGATCCTGTGGTGTAAATCCCAAATCAATCCAAGCTACAGAAGTATGAAAACCAAAGGCTTACTAAATATGGTAAACAAGGGGCAAGCAAGCTAGAAAAGTGGCTAAGTCTTGGAAAATTCCTGCATGACCCCTGATATGCGCCCAATGTAAAGGAGGTAGAGGAAAGTATGTATGGCGTTGGAGAAGAAATTCCTCCCAGACCCCCTAAATGTGCCCTCATCAAGGAAAGGTGTTTGAAAAATTTTCTAAGTCATGAAGAATTCCTTCATCACCTATGAAATGCGCCCAAGATGAAGTTAGCTCAAGGATGAGAAAATGTGCTTAGTATTGAAGAAGTTCTTGCTGACCCCTTGATATGCGCCCAAAGTTGTTGAAGGTGGTGGCTTTAAAAGGTTTCTAAGTGTAAAAAGTTCCTTCTACCTGTTGTGACCTTTTCACACATCGCCCCATTCAAGATGGGGACCCCCTAATTTTTGCTCCGTTCCGGTCTTTTGGCTTGGGTTTTCTTCTCTCTCCCGCTCTGTCTCTTTCTTGATGTCTGCCTTTCGGGGGGTTGTGTCCGTCATTGAGCTTAAACGCGAAAATTTTGGCCAAGTCTAAAATTAGGGTTTTGAACTTTTCAGCCAGTTGGGCAAGTAAAGTGAGTAAATTGAAAATTGAACTTAATGTTGTTGTCAGACATCCGCAGGCTTCCAGCCAATTTTCATCAGATTCCAAGGTACTTACTATTTTTAGTAAATACACAATTCAGGGCAATTTGTCAGCCATTTTGAGATTCCAACAGTCCTGCTTGCATTGAGTGTATCGATCGCTTCGCGTGCAAAATTTGAGCGAAAACGGGCGACTTACTATTTTTAGCAGTCTAGCTTCCGCAGCAAATTTCAGGGTCCAGATGCAGAGTTTTTCTTTGCATGTCTGCATATTCCTTCTGGGTTTTTCAAGACCTTCGCAACGATGTAACATGCAAGACGAGGCGACCACTTTCAGAATTCAGCCTTCGAGGCTATTTTTAGGGTTTGCATGTCGGGGTTTCTTTTGCATGTCGGTGATTCCTGATGGGTTTTTGAGCTTCACGATGGTGTGACATGCAAACGAGGATTCTCACTCAGTAAGGAACTTGCTATTTTTAGCAGGTGTGTCGGCAGCCGCTTCCAGCAGTTCAGATTCCGAGCCGATCGCAGTGCCACAGGAATGAAGAGAAAGCAGAGATCATTTGATACGCATGCAAAGCAAATTAGAGTTTCCAACTTCGGAGCCTAAAAATATGCGTAAAAACTCAGAATCTTCGAAATCCGATGTAAACCACCGCGATCAGCGTTCTTCAGGCTATCTGCTGGTGAAATTTCAAGTCAAACGGAGCACTTACTATTTATAGTAAGTCAGATTGGAAACATGCTAAAAATAGTAAATTGAACGCATGCGTCAGTGTCAGCAGACAGGTCACGTGGTGAGGAGCGCCTCATCCAAATTTCAACTCGATCGAAGCATGGGAGCTATCGGAAACATGAGGTTACTATTTATAGTAAACCACCTTCAGAAACATGCTAAAAATAGCAGGGTGACTAAAAATGGCAGTGTCAACAGGACAACGAGGTAGTGAGGATGCAGTGTGCAAAATTTCAAGTTGATCCGAGCTTCAGAAGCGCAAATTCAGAGGACTTACTATAAATAGCAGGGCACGTAAGCTGGCGAAGATGATGAAAATTTGTCTAAGTCTGGAGTTTCGTCCAGCAGGCCTGGCTAAATGCGCCCAACTTGCAAAGTTCATCCTCCTGCCAGGGTAAAATGCGCCCAAAGCACTAGGAGGTCAAAGCAGTCAAAGTTTCTCATCCTCCTCAAGGGGCAAAATGCGCCCAAAGTCATGCATGTGAGGACAAAAAATTGGAAGGTGAAGAGTCACCCAAGGACGTTGGAGAAAGTTCATCCACCAGCAAGGGTAAAATGCGCTCAAGGTTGCAAGGAGTCAACAAGTCAAACACGTTTATCCTTCTCATGTATGGAAATGCGCCCAAAGCACTAGGAGGTCAAAGCAGTCAAAGTTTCTCATCCTCCTCAAGGGGCAAAATGCGCCCAAAGTCATGCATGTGAGGACAAAAAATTGGAAGGTGAAGAGTCACCCAAGGACGTTGGAGAAGGTTTCATCCACTAGACACATCAAAATGCGCCCAAGGTTGCAAGGAGTCAACAAGTCAACGTTTTCTATCCTTCACAGGCATGAAAATGCGCCCAAGGTTGCAAGGAGTCAACAAAGTCAAAGTTTTTATCCTTCATCACATGCAAAATGCGCCCAGCTTGCAAACTCGTCCTCCTCACCCTCCTAAATGCGCCCAAGTAAGCTCATATGAAGACAAAAATGGGAAGTTGAGAGGTCATCCTTCTCCTACATAAAAATGCGCCCATGTTTGGATGTGAAAAGTGAATGAGGGTGGTAATTGGGATGAAAATGTTACCTAGACATGGTGAAAAGTGGTAAAAGATAGGCGTTATCCTCCTCCACACTAAGAATGCACCCAAGATGGGAGCCTAAAGGTGTTAGAAAATTGCCTAGGCATGATTTTTTTTTAATTTCCTCTTCAAATGCTATATGCGCCTAGGGAGATGGGAGTCATAAGGTGATTTTAAAATATCTTGAAGGCGTTGGAATTTCCTAAGGCGTGGTGAAGTGATATGTGTGAGGTGTTGAGAATAAAATGCTAAGTGAATTATGCGCCTAGAGTCAGAGGTGAAGGATGAAGTGAGGTAACTTGCTAGGCGATGAAAAAAAATTTCAAAGGCAAGGATGAATATTTCCATGTGCGCCTAAGATGTTGTGATGAAAGATGCAAATTATAAAATATCTCTAAGGTGTTAAAATTTTAAATAAAAAATTTGCCTTGCAAGTGTGAAGCGTGAAGTGAGCAATGACAGTGTGCTAGGCATGGATTGAATTTTGCCAAGTAAAGTTGAAATTTCCCAGCACCAACAAGTGAGCAAATAAAATTTTCTAAGGAAAATTCTCAACGTAAAATAATTTAAATATTTTCTAAGGCAAATTATTTTCCCTTGGAAAATATGCCTAGAGCTCAGAGTGATGAAGTTTTTCGAAGCACGAGCAGTTTCTCTCAGTGATGAAGTCAGGAATGCAGGATGAATTCAAGTTCTTCAAGCTGGAGCAACACAGGATGATCGCAGGCGAAGAATCAATTTAAAATGGTGAAATTTTTTATTTTTTTTCTAAGGTTCAAAATTGAAAAATTAAATGAACCCGTTCGTTGGGTACCCATGAATTCGAGATGTTCTGAAGAAAATTTGCTTCTGGGTACTGGATGTTTGCGATGATGGATGGATTTCCAAGTCTTCTGAGCTTCGCCGACACTTTTTCAGTGAAGAATTAATCAGTGCTCAAATTGTGAATTTTCTTAAGGGAAAATTTAAAATTTTCTAAGGCAAATTTGAATAAAATGTGTTTCAAAATGAATTTCCTTCGAATGATGAATCTGAGGTAAGTTGCCTAGATAGTTTTGATTAAATTCTTCAAAGATGGATTTTTCAGAGCAGAAAGAGAGTTAAAATTCAAATTCCAGTAACAGAGCTCCGGCTGGTGAGTAAAAAAATGATGAATTTAAATTAAATTTTTCGAAAAGGAATTCGAAGGCGCCAGTCAAAGTCAAGTTTCTAGAAGAACAATATTCCCGACGACTGGAGACAAGTGTCAGAGGTACCAGAGAGGGAAAATTCGCATTCTTGAAGTGGAGTAGTGGAGTTTAATGGCACTGGCTAAAATTAACTTCTTCTAGAATTCGAGTTTTAGCTATAAAATGGAGAAGTTTTTCACTTGTTTTCACAACTGAAGAAGGCGAATTTGCTCTAAGTAAGGCATTGCAGTGAAGAGTTCAAAGTTTTGTTGAGATTGCTGAGACTAGTTGAAGGTGACGCCTTGAGTTGCTGAGGAAAGTGCCATTGCTGAGGTTGCTGAGGAGGACGCACTTGCTGGTTAAGACTTGAGTTTGCTGGTTGCTAGGAGCTTGAATTCGAACTTGCTAGAGCTTATCTTGGCTGAACTTAGTGGACGCCTTGACAGCTGAAGAAGTACACCCTTGCTGGTCAAAGAAGTTTTGTTGAAGTCCAAAGTTGTTTGTGTTGGAGGTACGACTTTGCTAGTGGCTGAAATTTGATTGAGCTTAGTTGAAGTTGCCCGTGTTGAAAGAGGAAGACGCCTTGAAGTAAAGTAAGTTGCTGAAAGTTTTCAAAGTGTGAGATTGCTGATTGCTGATACGAAGTCATAGAAGTTCAAATTGCTGATTGAGGATAGTGAAGTGAAATCATCAAAGTCCACTTAGAAATCTGTTCTAAGTATTGAAGTTCGAAGTTCAAGAGAAAAGAAGCTGAGATGGCTGAAGCGAGGACAACCGGAAAGGACAATGGTGCCTCAAGACAAGTTGTGATCAAGAAGCTCAGCAAAACATTCATGCCAGAGTCTAAGTTTATTTCAAAGCTGGGCAAGTTGACAGACACCAATTTGGGCTCTGTTAACCTGGAGACCTTCAAGAACAGGATGTTTGGAATTGGAAGTCATCGGGCTTCGGTCACTTCGCACAACATCATCCGCAGTGGATTATATGCAGCTGCTGGTTTTCCGCCAGCTATACAATGCTCAGAGCTGATAATGGAGTGTGCTAACTGCTACGAGAAGGAACACCGGTCGATCATGTCACCTGATGGCCAAGTGCTTGCCAATCTTACTCCGGCAGCCATTGGTGAAGCCTTCGGGATCCCGGTGCACAGGAATATGATTTACAAGTCCAGGGAGCGAGCGGAGCGAATGTATGCTTCTGCTTTTGAGCGATGTACGGAGACAATTAACACCCACTGGATGAGCACTCCCAAGCCTTCTCGTGCGAAGTTGCCAAAACAGATCATAGCGGAGGACCTGAAACAAGAATACTATGATCTTATCATGATGCTGAGCAGGGTTGGTGGTTGCCCACAGTCCTACATTTTTGAGCCTTGGATGTTTTATTACATCAACCTGGTGCTAGAAGGCAAGGATTATGTCAATTGGGCTGAGATGATCAGCGATAGTATACATGAGCAGCTCCTGAGCCTGAGGAGGACTAAAACGTTTTACATGAGCTCCTACCTTATTTATATGTTGGCACGAATGACGAGGTACAGAGGGATTTCTTATAAAGAACCTGTTGGATGCGGCCCTCATCAGTTCAAAATCCATGAGGCATATACACAGTTGCACCTGTCAAGCACAACCCACTACAAACGTGTCAACGATTCATTCACCATGTACATCACGAGGCTGCTACAGGAACGGTTACATCACAGAATCTCTAGAGATGCTCAAGAGTTAATTGAGAGGTATGGGTGCTGGTTTATTCAATTTCCGAGATTTTCATACATTAGGCTGCAAGGTTTTTCCTCGTACCCTTATAGGCTGCCTAAGTACCCAACAGATAAGATATTGATGCTAGAGATATCTAGACAGTTGCTAGCCTTTGATAAAATCCAAAAGAAGAAGAAGAAAGGAGGGATAGAGTTTCCAATTGTGATGGGCAACTCGGATGAGGTGTGTCCCTCGATACAGGCAGCTAGAGAAGCTGAAAGTGAGCTTCAGTTTTATCACTTATCATATCATACAAGCCGACAGCACTACGACCCACACCATAACATCAATTGGGTTCTGTCGGAGGAGTTCAAACATTAGGCCACCATAGAAGATTATTGGGCTGATGCAGTTGATGAAATTGAAGTAAGGAAGAGAATGTTTTCTCGGTTGCCGATTACTCTGATCAGGGAGTGTGAGGTTGTTCCAGTTCCGGATCAGGTTAATGAGGATATGGATGTAGTCCATCCTGATTATGCAGCTATTAGAGATACTCCACTTCCACCTATAGATTGGTCAGAGCCCGAGGTTGCTGATTTAGACACTCTCTCTATCCCAGTCATGACATTCACCAAGGCTTGGGTTGATAGACGGGTAAACAGGCTAAAGAGTAGGTCAATTGCCTTGACCTACAACATGATGGGAGATCACAGGACGCCCACCACAGGAAGGAAGAAACAGATCACAAGAGGTCCAGAGTCCAGGAAGAAGGAAATAGTTCAGCCAGAACCTCCACGGATTACAGTGGCAACACCCTTGGAGACACGCTCTCCAAGTTTACAGGAGGTGTCTTTGTTTGCTGATCAGAGAATTGCAGTGAATCAAGTACCAGTAGTATAGGATGATATCCAGCCTCCACGGAGAGAGTCAATTGGCCAGAGTGCCAACGTACCTGTTAGGATTGATCGGCAGGATGATGAGGGGACTATTACTGACCCTCAGTTTCAGCAAGAGTTAGAGGAGGCCATGAACGATGATGATGATGATGATATAGTGTCAAGTGATACTCAGCCACTTGAGGACGATGAGCCTCGCCAGAATGAAGAAGTTGAACAGGCTAGAGAAGTCGAGGCACAGGAGCAGCAGCCCTTCGATATACAGTATGAGGTGCCTGATTGGCTTAAAGATAGAATGAGAAGAAGCCCTAGTGAGGAGCTTGATCCAGCGGTTGAAATGGAAGAGTTCTTGAACCGGATCAGTGCACCTCCACCGAAGAAGAAGGCAAGAAAATTTTCGAAGATCTCCACTGAGGAGGATGGCTCTCGTACTCTTCACTTTGCTGTCCCACGAGTCGAGTGTGACCGGAATGAAGCAGTTCCTGAAAATTATGTGGTCATGACTCTAGATTTGGGACGCCCCACTGGTGCACAGATTGTTGAGTGTGATAACTCCTTCCTCGCCCTCAAGGATAGGTTGTTCAAGAAAGAAGGGAAGTATAAGAGGCTGAAACGAGAACACAAGGCCTTGATTGGATATGTTCAGCAGTTGTCTCGTTCTCGAGGGCAAGATGTACCAGTGATAGAGCCTCCAGCAGAGATTCGTAGAGAGTCGATCAGCGGCTTAGTAGAATTGGGAAGGATGGCACAGGAGGCAGATAAATGGGTCACAGGAGTTCGTGCTGAGACAGAGAAATTTATGGAGGACCTTGCTTCCGCCTTTCAGCAGGCCTCTACTATTTCGACACGGATGGATGCAGTGGATCATGCTTGGGGAGATGCCTCCATCTATCAAAGCAAAGTCATCCAACGTCTTGAGGTATTGAGGCATGTGCCATTGCGAGTGCTGATTGATGGAGGTGTCATTCAGGAGAATGACCGATATGATTTCTCTAGGTGGTATTCTTCGGCTATCACAGGGCGTGGCTTCTTCGATGCGGCACAGGCAGATTCAGCCAGAGTACATAAGGCTATGGCCAACATTGTGGATGGAGTTCAGAATACCTTCGAGGCCATATTTGCTAGGCGGCTGAATCCAGATGAAGTTAATTTTGATAATTTGAGGGGTTTGCTGGTGCCTTTCTTCGCAGATGTTAAGACCTTTGTACAGGATGATTTCGAGAATATTGCTACATTCTCCACTTTGATCCAGAACACGCAGGACTCCTTAGCTGCTTGGAGAAAGTCTTGTACAAGGCACGAACATTCAATCACGGTGTTAGAGTTTCAGTTAGATTGTGTTCCATCGATTTCAGTTGAGGAGATTGAGGTCGTACTTAGCAGATTTGTTGAGTTGGCAGTCAGAGAGAAGGCAAACGGGAACACACTACTGGACGAGGATCTTCTAGAAGACTGAATATGGAGCATTTATTACCTTTTACTACTTTTGGGAGTGAGTGGGAATCTTTGATTCATTTAATGTACCACTCCCTATTCTGGCAGTTTTTAGGGTTAGGGCTGAGGTGGCACGATTCTGGCCACTCTATTGATTGTAACCCTAGCCGTCTTTTGGGACTTGGCTAGCTATAAAAGGGGGAGTCCCCCTCATTTGTAAGGCATTAGAATTAGACATTGGAATAGTAGACAGTAGATATTGAGAGAGCATTAGCATTAGAGCTAGATAGTGTAGCATTGTAGAGCATTTTTGCATAATTTGGAGAAGAAAGAAAGTTTTCCTTTTGAAAACTTTTGGGAGATTGTTGTGTAACACTTTTCATGATAATAGATCTTTTCATTGATGGTGGAATTCGTCTTGTCATGAATTGATAGCAAGGTCTCTTCTTCCTTTCGTATCCAAGTAGCTTAATTTCATGCAAGTAGCTTACTTTGGTGTGTGGTGTTTTATTGAGATAGCTTCGCTTGATTCCATACCACTAGCGGCTTGTTGATGACAAGTTCGCCTTGTGTGGTCGACTGGAGATTATTTTGTGTTTAACTTCAATCGTGATTTATATGCTTATATGCGTCGTTGTGATGGTGTATGCATGTTAAGTCATAATTTGAACATCTTTTGCTATTTCCCTTGAAGATTGCACCGATTTTACTGAGGCTGTCCGACGTGAGGCTAGGTGAAATCTGGTTGAAGTCTATTGAAACGAAGCCCCACATATCCTACATTTAGAGTAGAATAAGTTTCTTAGGCCTTACACCCTTTTTACTTTCCGTACATTTCTGATTAGTTTTAGGAAAACGAGCTATATTGCCAAATCATTCACGTAAGGATCCCCTCCAAATTACATATCAGCTGCTAACTGTGAGAAGGCTGAACAATTGCGTAAGTCCCCTCGTACGAACACAGCATTACACATCAACCAAACTGGGTCTATTCGCACTTAAGGAACCTTGGAGTTGAACGCACGAACTTTCTGGCAATCTTAGCGTGCGGAATACTTTGATCAAGAGAGAATGGAATAGCCCCAAACTATTTTGTTCTTCGGTTGATTGGTGAGGTCACAAAAATCGAATCAACACTACCCCACTCAAATGCGTCCAACTTGGAGGAGGGTAGTAAAATATTTCTAAGGCATGAAATTCCTCCACAACCTAGGAAATGCACCCTCCTAGGGAAGATGATGAATAAAAAATGTTCTAAGTGTTGTTAGTTCCTCCTCACACCCTCATATGTGCCGAAGGTGGAAGTTGGCTTGGAGGAAAATTTTCTAAGTGTTGCAAATTCCTTCACATCTAGAGAAATGCGCCCAAACTTGGAAGAGATGAAGAAAGTTGCTAAGGCATGGGTAATGTCTTGACCTCCCCTCTAAATGCGTCCAGTCTCATGAAGGTTAAATAAAAAAAAATTCAAGGCAAAGCAAAAGAAGAACTACACCCAAAGGAAGAAGAGTGAAGATAAACTTTGATGATGGAATATTTTTCTAAGGTATAAATTGCAAAAATTAAAAGTACCCCTTCATCTATAAGCACATGAATTTTATATTTTTTGAGGGGAATTTTCTTCTAGGTACTAGATATCTTCATCGAAGAGATGATTTTGAAATTCTTCAAGCCTTGCTAGAGATTTTAGGACGGATATTTTACTTGGGCACCTGATTATTGAAATTTCTTAAGTAAAAAATTAAAATTTTCCTAAGGCAAGGAAAGAAATGTTGTTGAAAATAAAAATGCCTTGACTTGTGAAATTGAAGCCTAATGCCTAAATAATTTTTGATCAAATTTCTCATGAAAAAAAATTTCCGAAGCCATAGCCAATGAAACGAACTTCTTAAGGGAGCCATTGAATTTAATATTTTCAGAAGGTGATTTTAAAATGCTAAATTAAAGTATGCCCAAACCAGTGAAGACAAATTTTTGAAGTTCTAGAAGGTCAAATATTCCAGACGCCAGATGCCAAGTGTTGCAGCTGCCAGAGGAGGGAAATTCGAATTCCTACAGTAGGGAGTGGAAACTTAATGACATGGCCAAAATTAGCTTCCTTCTAGAATTTGACTTGACTATATGTACTGTGAGTTTTGTTCATTTTTCTCCATCAGTTGGTAAGTTCGACTTGGAGCTTTGGGGTGAAGAAGATTGCAGTGTGAAGAGAAATTGTTGCTGAAGTAAGCTAAGCTAGGGAAAATTTCTAAGTGTTGGAGGTTGTGTTGCTGCTTGAGCCGAATTTCTTCTAAGTGTTGAAGTTGTATTGCTACAGGGAAAATTTTCTAAGTACTGAGAATTTGAAGTTGCTGAAAGGGGTTGTTGAGGTTTGAAGTTGAAATTTAGTGCTAAAGCTTCTCAATTCGCTCTATCTGTTGGCAGCCTCGATGTGATTTTATTTTTCTAAGTTAAATTTCTAATGACTATCTTTTGTTTCTACAGGATGGCTGAAAGAAGAGTGACTGGAAAGAAGAACAATGTTGAATCCAGCAAGGTGAATGCATCAAGACAGGTTGTGATCAAGAAGCTAAGCAAGTCGTTCCTGTCAGAGTCAAAATTCTCTTCGAAGCTAGGCAAGTTGAGTGACACAAATTTAGGCTCTTTCAATTTGGAAGCTTTCAAAAGCCGAATGATGGGAATTGGAGGCCATCGTCCACCAATCACTTCGCACAATATTGTCAAAAGTGGATTTTATGCAGCTATTGGTTTTCCATTAGCAATTCAGTGTCCGGAGTTGATCATGGAGTGTGCTAACTGTTACAACTCAGAGCAAAGGACTATCACTTCACCAGATGGCAGGTTGTTCGCCAACCTCACGCCGAAGGCCATTGGGGAGGCATTTGGAATTCCCACACATGAGAAGATGATTTACAAGACAAGAGAACGAGCTGAGCGAATGTATGCTTTGACATTTGAAAGATGTGTTGATATGATAAACTCCCATTGGATGAACAAGCCCAAGCCAACTCGTACGAAGTTGCCGCAGCAGATAATCTCAGATGATCTGAAGCAGGAGTATTGTGACTTAATCATGATGCTCAACAGAGTCGGAGGATGTCCCCAAGCATTCATCTTTGAGCCTTGGATGTTTTACTACATCAATCTTATGCTAGAAGGCAAGGAGCACATTGACTGGGCAGTGGTGATCAGCAATAACTTACATGAACAGCTCAGGGGTTTGAGGAGAACAAGGACATTCTACATGGGCTCATACATCATCTACATGTTGGCTTGTATGACAAAGTATAGAGGAATATCATACAAGGAGCCGATTGGGTGTGGCTCTCAGCAGTTCAAGATTCATGAGGCCTGTCTGCAGCTACACTTGACGAGCACATCTCACTACAAGAGAGTCAATGGCGCCTTCACAATGCATATTACGAGGTCACTTCAGCAAAGGACTCATCACAAAATATCAAAGGAGGCTCAGGAGTTGATAGAGAGGTACAGATGTTGGTTATCCAATTTCCAAAATTCACTTACATCAGGCTGCAAGGGTTCTCGTCATATCCTTACAGATTGCCTAGGAACCCTACGAACAGGATTTTGATGTTAGAAATATCTAGGCAACTCATTGCCTACGACAAGATTCAGAAGAAGAAGAAGAAAGGAGTACTTGACTTTCCAATCATCATGGGAAATTCAGATGAAGTTTTTCCTTCACTGCAGGCAGCCAAGGAAGCTGAAAATGAGCTTCAATTTTTCCACCTCTCTTATCATACCAACAGACAACATTATGATCCTCACAAGAATATCAGATGGATATTGTCAGAGGAATTCAAACATAAGGCACACATTGAGGACTTCTGGGCAGGTGCATCAGATGAAGCTGAGATAAGGAGAAGGATATTTTCCAGAATACCTTTGAGCATGATTAGGGAATGTGAGATTGTTCCAGTGCCAAACCAGGTTGACGAAGACATGAATGTCATGCAAGCTGATTATGAGACAGTAAGGAGGACACCAATCCCACTTCCAGATTGGTCTGAGCCAAAGGTTACAGATTTGGATACACTTTGCATACCAGTATTGACGTTCACAAGAGGATGGGTCGAGAGGCACGTGAACAGGCTTAAGGGAAAATCAATCCCTCTTATAATTTAATGGGAGATCACAGGCCGCCAACTATCAAAAAGAAGAAGCAAGCTACTCGAGATCCAGAGCCACGAAGAGAGGAACCAGTCCAGTCGGAACCTCCGAGAGTCGAGGTGGCCTCACCTACGCCATTGGAGACTCATTCTCCAAGTATACAAGAGGTTTCATTGTTTGTTGATCAGAGAATTATGTTGAATAAAGAGCAAGAATTACAGGAGGAAAATCAGCCACCGCGAAGGGAGTCTGTTGGCTAGAGTGTCAACGCACCTATCAGAGAAAACCAACAGGAAGAAGATAAAGAAACGGCCACAGATACACACTTCTAGCATGAGATTGAGGCGGCATTAGAGGATGACACAGTTATAGGGCAAGAAGCCCAAGGTTCAGGAGATACTCAGCCTATGGAAGTTGGTGAGTCTCGTCAAGATGGAGTTAGAGTAGAGGTTCATGAAGAAGAAGCAAGGAATGAGAAACTATTTATTATTTCTAACCTGCAGCAGGTAGAACCAGATTGGCTCAGAGACAGAATGAGGAGGAGCCCTGTTGAAGAAACTAATCTAGCAGTTGAGATGGAGGAATTCCTGAGTAGGATCAGTGCGCCTCCAACAAAGAAGAGAGCTAGGAAGTTTTCAAAAATTTCAACAAATAAAGATGGCTCTCACACCCTTCACGTGGTTGTGCCAAGGATTGAGTGTGATCGAGATGAGGCCATTCCGGAGAATTATGTGATCACTACCATGGAGTTAGGTCACCCCACTTGAGCACAGAGAATTGAGGAGTGTGATAACTCCTACCAAGCACTCAAGGACAAGTTACTCCGGACTAAAGGAAAATATAAGAAATTGAAGGAGCACAAGAAATTGATTGGTTACGTACAACATTTTTCTCATCCTTGCGGGCAAGAAAATCCTACAATTGAGCTCCCACCCGAGCTTCCCAGAGAGTCTGTCAGCGGCTTGGAGGACTTGAGGAAGATGGCACAGGAGGTGGATAAGTGGGTTGCTAGTGTTCGTGCTGAGACAAAAAAGTTTATGGAGGATCTTGCTCATTCTTATCGGCAAGCTTCCGGCATTATGGCACAGATGGATGCAGTCAATCAAGCTTGGGGCGATGCTCATATCTATTAGACCAAGGTTGTCCTTCGCTTAGAAGCTTTGATGCATACTCCCTTACAGACTTTGGTTGAGGAAGGCATGATACAGGAGGGTGATAGATATGACTTCACCGTTTGGTATTCTTCATGTTGTACCCCAAAATTAAAATTTTTGTTACACTTAGACATTTTGAAGAAATGAGTAAAAGTCTTGTCAAAACAGTCAAAAAGGTCAAAATTTGGGTGTGCATGTCTTGCATGAGGGATTAAAACGCAAAATTTTCAATTTCTAACAATCTGGGTTTGCTGAGAGCTGCTTAACCTACAAAACCCAGATCTCAGTTTTTCATCCCTAAATTTTAGGAAAACTACTATTTTTAGAAATTTTCTAAAATTAGTAACGTTTTCTGGGTTTCTTGGGAAATGGATATTGGCAAAACTTTCTAAAAATAGAAAGTTTGTCCGCCAGGGTCCAAACTGATTTTGATTGGTTCAAAATACGTCCATATCAGGCTGGTTTAGTCGGAATCTCAAAATAGTCAGTTTTACTCTAGTGGGTCTAATCTGCTTTTTCAGAAGCATATCCGGAATTCCGAGGTCAGCTGGTTGTCAAGCATCAAGTTCAACGTTCAAAGCATTCAGCAGAAGGCGAGTTGGTGAACATACACGAAGAACGAGCAAGAAAATTGGAAATTCATGAAAATTTTCTAACACTGCTAAGTTTGGGCTCCCTAAGTGAAGAAAGGCACCCATCTTTTTAGGTCATCAAATGTCAGAATTAGGGTTTGCACCTCCAGTCAATGTTGTTCAATTCTCTGTCAGCTTCGCAATGAATTCAGCGGTGTAGTTATCAGATTACTTAGTCATCCGGAATTCAGCGATGAACAAGGGAGATCCGCACTGAAGTCAGAACGAGGAAAAGTTGAAAATATCAAAATTTGACTAAGTGTTCAGATTTTGGGCGACCCTGGTGAAGAAGGGCGCCCAACTTTTTAAGGCACCTAATTCAGCAGTTAGGGTTTGCAAATGTGCCCGTCCTCTTCAGCGTTCAGCCAGCTTCGACATGCCTGTCTCTGTCAGATCATCCGACTGGGCGTCTTCCATCAAATTCAGATCAAAGCCAAAAGTACAAAATGAAGGTTTCAAACTCGAAGTCGAAAAACAGTAAAAATATCTAAGTCTGGGTAAAGTGGGCGCCCCTGGTGAAGAAGGGCGCCCAAGTTTTCAAGGGGTCGGATGAATGAATTCATAGAAGAGTGTCTGACGTGATTTCTTTGCAGTTGATCAAGCTTTCAAACGAGATGTCCAGCATGCCTTTCGGAGCTCGCAGTCGCAAGATACGAGGAGCCGAACAGAGGGTCCAACAAGAGTTGAATTTGAAAGTTTTGAAGCAAACACAGGAAAGTGAAAATTTGACTAAGTATGGATGAAATGGGCTCCCCCAGCCAAGATGGGCGCCCAAACTTTTGAAGGGTTAGCATTCACTTTTTGGCGAAATCTTTTCCAGAAGACCCCTTCTAATATCTCGTTAGCTCCGCGATGAGCATGAAAGGCAGTTGATCCGACGTTCGGAGCTCCAGGTTCAAAAATATCATCTGTAGGAGAAGTGTCAATGAAGAAACTGAAGATCAGAAAAATGGCTAACACTGTGAAAGTTCGGAGCCCTTGGAAGGAAAAGCCTCCCGTGAATTCGGAGGTCAAAATCAAGTTTTTAGCAGGAGGTGCCTCCAGAACATCTTTTTTAGAATCAGTCTGGCTCCGCGATGAATCTTTCAGCTAGCTTGTCGGATCAATCTGCGAACGGGAAATCAAAGGCAAAGTTGGAGGTCAAAATGGTGAAAAGTTGAAAATGTCTAAATTTTGACCAACACTGGAAGAAGTGGGCGCCCCTGTTGAAGAAAGGTGCCCAAAGTTTCATGCCTTAGAGAAATTTCAAGAATTTTCGAAATTTTCAAGATTGCAAAAGAAGAAAGAGGCCTCCAAGTTCAATGAAGCTGAGATTTAGGGTTTTGGAGATAAAGGAAAAAGAAAGCAAAGCAAAAACAAAACCCTAAGTCTATTTAACATCTTTCTTTTATGTTATTTTCATTATTTTGCAGGTAGCTTTCAAGGGAGAAAGTTGAAGCAGCAAGTTTGAAGAAATTTTTCAAGACTCAAGAACGTAGCTTGCTGGTTTTTCATCATATTTTTCAGACCAGCAACATAAACCCTTGCTTTTTCAAGCTTTTTCATCCAGAAGATCAAATTTTTCAAGCAGAAGGCCAAGGCTTTCAATTTTTCAGTCATCTGGGTCTTTTTGCCTCTATCTTCTGAAGAATTTTTCAAGAACTTCATCAAGTTGCAGCAAGTGCTTTTATCTTGCATGTCAGTGAAAACCTCAGTGCATTCAAATTTCAGCCATCTGGGTCCTTTCCAATCAGTCTTCTGAAGAAAACCCATATCGCAGCTTTTTCGAAAACCTAGGGTTGGCTGCTTTTTCGATCAAACGTCAGGGTTTTGCAATTTCAATCAACTGGGTCCATTTCTAATGATATTCTGAACAAAACCCAGATGCCAGCTTTTTTTGGGAAAAATTGAAGAAAGTAGGGTTTGCTGCTTTTTCAGTCAAAATTCAAAATTTTCAAAAACGGACGATCTGGGTTGTCTTGCAACGAAATTCTAAGCAAAACCCATATCTCAGAAAAAATTCCAAAAATTTGTCTGTTTGAAGACGAAAAACCAGCATTCTAAAAATAGAAAGTTGCTCAAGACTTGTCTGAACATAGGCGAGTTTACAGTCATTCTTCAAGGTTTTCAATATGGAATAGACTCCCCTCGAGTTTAAGACCGAATCAGCACTATGTCAAAACTTCATCATCTCAGCTGAAGAACGAGAGGTGGTGTGATATGAGAGAAGGGAAAGGTATCAGAAAAGAGTTGTGCAATACTCTTCTGTTGGAAATCAAGAGAGGTGTCAGAAATATAAAGTTGCAGAGCCGCCAAGTTATCAATTAGTGAGTCATCTTTTTGGGCAGCGATGTTTTGCAAGAATAGAACTCATAAAACAGTTGAAGAAGTGAAAGATTCTTTAAGGGCGAAGAGATCTTGGAGAATCAGAATATTGCCTTAGTTGGCATAGATGCACCGAACCGGGACACAATTTCCAATTTTCTAGCAGATATGATCAAGCTTTAAAGCAGCTTTCTTCTAGAAGCTTTCTTTCCCGCTTTCTTTCTATTCTTGGAATAATTCTTATCCATTCTTTGAGGATAGAAAGAAGATAA
>VDFB02187558.1:0-40303 GCA_007258455.2 Sequoia sempervirens | reverse complement strand
TTGAGGTATGAAAACATCCACACATGTGTGAATGGTTGTGTATTATTTCACAAAAATATTGCAAATGAGAGTGAATGTTCAAAATGTCATGAATTGAGGTATAAACAAGGGTTGAAATCAATTATGGTTCCTAGAAAGGTTCTTTGTCACTTTTTGATAATCCCACGATTACTCTGAATGTATAGGTACAGAGACATTGCTGAACTTCTGCAGTTTCTTGCCTAAAATAAGAGCAGTGATGGAAAACAATGACATGTGCCTGATTCTAAGATGTGGATGGATTTTAATAAGAGATGGCCTAATTTTTCTCAAGATCCTCATAATATAAGGTTGGGTTTGGCTCTAGATGGGGTGAACCCATTCTTAGATCAAAGTACTAAATGGTCAAATTGGCTAGTGTTTCTAATAAATTATAACTTGCCTCCATGGTTAGCAACTAAGCCATTTTTCTTAATGTTATCATTGATTATATCGGGAAAGAAAAGTGTGTCTTTAGATACAATAGATGACTATCTAGAGCCATTATATGATGAGCTAATGGAATTTTGGAAAGGAATTGAATGAATTCAATATTTAAGGCATGGTCATTCAATCAAATTCACTTTAAGAGCTTCCTTATTGTTTACGATTCATGATCTTCCTACATATGGCACATTGTCTAGTTTCTTTTTTCATGGATACCATGCATGTCTTGCTTGCAACTTTAAGGATTTTGTGAGGCACTCAAGAATTTTGTGCAAGTATATTTATTCTGAACATCATGCTTACCTTAAAATGGATCATCCATATCGTTGAAAAAAAAATGTTTCAATGGTCAAGAATAGAATCATGAAGCACCATTGCTAATAACGGGTGATTACATTATTGAGAATGGGAAAAAAGGAATGTCATTTATTGAAAATGATGGGATTGCTGGTAGTAGATATGATCCATGTAATGAAAGTGGCGTAAAACGGTTGTGCATATTATATAAGTTGCCATACTTTAAGGATATAGCCATTAGGCATACTATTGACTTTATGCATAATGAGAAAAATATAGCTTATGCTATTATAGAAACTCTTTTTGGTGCTCTTGATACTATTTCATCACGTGAAGAATTTTGAGAAATAAAGATTCATCGAAATCTTTGGGTTGAAAAATATGATAATGAAAAATATAGAAATCCTAGTGCTCCTTATGTCTGGACAAAGGAAAAACGTGCACAATACTTACAATTGATGTCTGAGACTCGCTTTCCCACTGGATATGTAAGTAGAAACATCATAAGCCAAACTAACATTAATAGCTTAAGAGGCCTCAAGACCCATGACTATCATTTCATAATCAAGATTATTTTACCTATTGTGGTAAATATATCAAGTTTAGCAAAGGGGCCAAGATTGGAAATTATAAGGTTTGGCCTAATATTAAAGAGAATGAGTTTACATGTATTAGATCCTTCAAACTTTGATAGTTTGAGGGAGGAGGTTGTTGAAGTCCTTTGTCTATTGGAATGAGAATTTCCACTAGAAATCTTTAACATTGTATGCATCTTTTAATACATCTAGAATATGAGCTAGAGCATTGTGGCCTAGTAAGAATGAGATGGATGTATCCTATAGCACGGTATATGAAGGTTTTGAAAAAGAAATTATGTACTAGGGAAAAACCAAAAGGCAACATGTCTGAGGGATATTCAATACAAGAGGCCATGGGATTTTGCACAAAATATATGAAGGATTTTAAAAATGTCAATCGACGTTTATGGGATGATGACAAAGATGAGAGAGTTGTAGGTGACATATTAGAAGGCAATGGATGTAACTTCAAGCTATCATATCAAGAAAGAAGTACAATACATGCCTTTATTCTTCAAAACACATCTCCATTCAATAAGTGGCATGGGTAAAAAAAATTACACAATAATTTATTTACTCAATTGTATTTACACATTTATATTAATAATCTTACTATTTGTATGTCATTATTCTTTGTAGAAAATATAAAGAAGAGAATCAAACTTGGATGCAACATCGACCTCAAAGGCATAGACATCATGATTTGAATGGAGCTGATTCTTTTCCAAAATTTGAAGAATGGATTGCTAATGCAATTAGTGATGCAAAAGAAGAAGGTCAAGTATAACAATAGAGGAAAGTGAGATTTCATGACCTTCACATTTATGGGCTATGCATTTTAGTGGAATGTGGGCCTATGGTAGTCATTTAAGAGTGGAAGAAAAAGACAAAGGAAAGACAAATTGTGATTGTGTTGTTAGTGCTGAATTTATTCATGAAATTGAGAAGAAATTTTATGTTGGATTCATCCAAGAAATTATTCAAGTGGATTTTGGTGAAAATATCTCTATATTATTAAAATTTAAGTGGATCCGACCATCTGCAGTACAATTTAATGAATATGGATTTGTACGTGCAAATACACGATAATTTTTATCAAAGATAGATGGGCCGTATGTTTCCCCTCTTTAAATTAACCAATCATTTCTAATTGATGATGTAAGAAGCCTAGGTTGGTCATATGTCATTCAAACAGAGTCTCGTTCAAGATGAAAATTCATGGAAGTTGTTGATGTAATGCTTGATGGGAAATATGTTAATTTACAAGAAACATTTGAAGAAGTCTATGAAGACAATGAGGGACTGTTTGAAGAAGAGATTTTGATTACCAATGAAGAAATTGGGAGAGATAATGTATTGCATGTCACAAATGAGGATGAGGAAGAAAATCAAGTAGATGCAGAAACGAGTGATCAAGATTATGATCTTGCTGGAAATGCAGAAGATTATTGATGAGACCCATTTTATGACCTTTTATGTAAGACTTTTATGTTGTTTTAATATTTTTTTATGTTTTAAGGACACAAAACTTCAAACTAATACTTATTTCAAAGCTTTAATGTTCAACAAAGTTTCTATATGAATGCAATATGAATATGTTTTCATATAAAAATGAGGATGCAATATGAATATGTTTTCATATATAAATGTTGTATGCAATATGAATGCAATATGAATATGTATACCATCATTTATTTACTTTGACAATCTTTTCTTGATAGCTCCTCTAGACTATTTACTGCTTTTATATATGTTCTTTATCACTGTCATTGTTCTAGCATCCTTTATAAAAGCCATCATTGAAGCATTGTTAAACATTGTTTCTATGTTTTCTTTTACACTTTTTTACTAAAATAGCATTGTCTTCCCTACATATGGCATTATCTTTAGCCCTATTTTGTAATATTATTGTATACCATTTCCTTGTGAACTGCTTTGGCATTGACTGCTCACTTCCATGAAAGTATTTCTCATTATTGTCTTCATTTCTTGGATCTTTCACCCACTGTGGCACTCGTTTCCTCACTGATATGGTCTTTTGTTCTCTATTCCTTCACTATTTATAGCATAGTATACAATCCTTGATGATTGATCGCTGATACACACATAAAATGGTCATGTCTATAATCCTGCAATTAATTAAATATTTATTATTTAATTAGTTTTCTAAAATCCTCTACATATGATTAAATTTAATTAATTTAATTATATTGTTCATTCATCTTATTCTTTCTTTCAGAATTAAATAAAATTTATTTTATTTAATTATTTTCATATGTCCACTTAATTAATTAATAAATACATTTATTTATTTAAATTAATTATCCTTGTTTAATTTAAATTAAATATTTTGATTTAATTAAGTTTAAATATCTCTCTTTCTTCTATTTTAAATTCTTCTTCTAATTAATTAAATGTTTCATTTAATTAATTTCATAAATGTGATTTAATTAAATAAACCTTATTTAATTAAAGAATCTTATGCTTTCTTTCTAAAATCACAACTAGATATTTTTTATTATCTTACGTTGTTTTCTTCTCTTATCGCCATTGAAATATTTTTGGCCCCAATATGAAGTATCTTCTGCTTTTCTTCAAAAATCACGATTAAAAGCTTTCTTCTTATCACAAACTTCTTACTTGCTTTAAAAGCCCAATTAAATATTTTATTTAATTAGAGAAAGGTGAATGTCATCCACAAATAAATGATGAATTTTTAATTCATTATTTGTCGACTTTAAATCTTTCTTTTATCTTTTTAAAGAAAGATGATTTCTTATCTTCTTATCTTTTCATCTCTCATAAAAATAGAAAAATCTTGTTTTCAGGTTTTCTTCTATTTTCTCTTCAGTTTCATGCTTCTTCACCATTTGATCTGCCAAGAATTATCACAACCATTAATCAAGACAGCCAATCAGAAGCTTTTGAAAACTCTATAAATACAACCTCTCACAATTCATTTAGGGGGTTGATTCTTAAGTATCCTCACTTTGTCAAAATTATTCTTAAAATATTCTATCTTTCATCCATCATTCTCCTTCAAACCTTTACCATATTGTTATGCTACAAAATTGAGCAACCAACATTCCTCCAACATTCAACCTTCGAAATCTTGCATCCTTGTGCAGGTGGAGAAGAGCCATGGAGATCAATCAACACTAGTTTGAAAATCGGTTTGCACGTTCTTTGTTTACTATTTTTATTTTCATTCTAGTTTGTACTTCATGGTGCTTGATAGGATTTAATTCATTTATTGTTTTCATTACATTAAATCTGATTTGATTTATTTCCCTATCTGTCGCTATTTTTTGTCAATTTTCAAGGAATCAATACGATGATTCCCCATTGCAATAGAAGCATTTCCTCATTATATCCTCACTATTTTGGCATTACATGCTACTCACATCCTTTGTTTTCTTCACATTCTTTTTAATAGTGATATCACTACTATCAACATTTGTGCTTCTGACTTTATGCACTATAAATCATTCTCATATGTATCTTTATATACTATAAGGTCATTGCTTTTTTTTGCTTTGATCAAATGTTCTTCACTGTTTTGCATATATCTTGAATTTTAGCACAGTTTGACTACTTAGTCCTCAAATCATGGCATTCCTTGCTTGTAACTCACTGTCCACTCCAACATATCTATTCTTTTTCATGAAATATACCCCTTCATGAATGTATTTGGATGTTATGAACAAATTATTACGTAACAAAACAACAAAAATAAGAATCACCAAATACCATAGACATTTCTTAGTGATCATGCTATCACCTAAGAAAATCATTGGTTTAGTTGTACAAAATGGTTACCATGCTACAAGTTCATGTCCAGTTAAAATTTGGTAATATATATTTTTTTATTGAACCATGAATGAAAACATTATTGCTAAAGATTTGATGGATTGATTCAAATACATTGCTAAGTTTTCTATGCAACTAGCATTTTTGTAGGGCCCCATTATTTAATATCCATTGAATGAAATACCCACAACATCTAATAACTATTGTTGTTTGCAGTGCTTTAGAATTCGTACATGTTTTAATGACTATTTATTAAAACTAAGACCTCATAAACTTGTATTTATGCAATTTCTGTTACAGTTAATTATCTCTGTATCAAGTTGCTAATTTATACATTATTGTTTTTTTGGACATAAAAAATGAAGAAAAATAATTTAAGGTGCAAATTAGATGATAGTGATCACAATTTTAAAATTCTAGTGACAGATTATGAGCACTTTCATGAAGAACGTGTGGCCAATAATAATGAATATTTATCACGTCTTGGTTTGACGTCAAATAGGCAAGTTGTAAATCCATTAAGTAGTAAATTATTTGTTTAATACTGTTTAATGAAATTTTATAGGCAAGAGATCTATGTATATAAGACATGATATGATTTTTTTTTTGTTTTATAGGAAAGAAACAGAGAGTAGAGAAAATGCAAAGAAAAAACAAAAAGAAAGTAAAGATACAATGTTGCCAGCTCGTAGAAGCCAACGCTTTTGTGATTCAAAAAATGAAGTTGGTGAAAAGAATAGTTTTGATGAAGTGAAATCTATGGAGACCACTACTAATCTACCTACTCATGCCACATGTGATGTTTCCAAGGAGCATGAAGTTCCGGTTAATCAAAGTCATGAAGAGAGTCCATTTGCATCTGATGTGCCTGAGAGTGCACTTGTTGCATCTACAACTTTTGAAGGAATTAGTGGATTAGCCAAAAATATTTGTAGTGGTGAAACAAAAGATGTGCCTGCTTATGTTAAAAGACAAAGATTGAATTAAGATTTATATAAATCTACATAGAGGAACACAAAAGAAAGAATATTAGAAGGGAAGAAGCCATTCTTGGTTGAGGTATCAAGAGATGGTGAACCCATTGGGAAAAATGCTGCAATGTGGGCCTTTGAGTTGGGTGTAAGATGTAGGGACCATTTGGATGTCTGCAAATTAAATTTTGCAAAGCAAGATCCATGGAATGTGGAACATGTTATACAAAAAATGGAAAATTCCTTTGACACTGTTGGTGGAAAAATCTCTAGAAAATATTACAAGCACAAGATGAGACTTCTGATGTACAATTTTAGATATAATTATAGAAAAATAATCATAGAGGGAAAAGAGATGTTAGAATCCACTCTATCTCCCAAACAGTGGGAGGCATTGAAAGAAAGTATGCATTATGAAGAATATTTGACAAAGAGTAATAGAGGCAAGAGAGCAAGAGATAATGTGAGGACTGGATATACATTTGGCCAAGGTGGGTTGCAGGCCAAAATGGACAAATGTGGAGTAAGTGTATGTATTTTTGGTTCAATTTACATTGTGTTATTTATTTCAATTTTTTATTGAACTAACTATATGTTGAAATTGACATTGTATTTTAGGTGGAAAACAATAATAGAGAAGCAAGTGTAGAAGATGTTGTTAATTATATGGCAACACTAGATCATACTAAATCTAATACTAGTATCAAGAGGAAATCTAGTTTGTTAATAGAGATTTCATAGCCATTTGTTGAACACCCAATAAGAGCATCTCCAAATCATGTCAACTCAAATGAAGACTACCAACATATAATGAATTTCTTAAACTGTCTCACTGAGAAAGTTTCACAGGTGGTTGCCTCTGTTAAGCCTATAGTTTCTGCATGGAATGACCATAATTCCATGGGTTCAGATAAGTTAAGAGGCCATCCCTCAATATTTTTATTCTCAACTATATCATCTTTATATTGTATTCTAAAGATGTTTGCAAATTTCATAAATGTTTTCCACAACATGCCTTTATAAAATTACTCTCATGATCTCCAGGCAAAGTATTATGATCATATATATAATAGTGAATCTATGAAATTTTTCCTTTTGTTTCATTGAAATCCATTGTGACTGTCCTATATGTTGTAACTGTGAGTTTTATGACAAAATAACTATGAGATTAATGAATGATCTGTTAGGTCTTAGAAGTGGAGGTTTTTAAACCATAAGGGGGTGCCAATCCCTTAATACACCTTTAGCCCACAAACAAGGTAAACAAGACTAATTCCCCTAATATATATTAATTCCGGATAATCCATGGTTATATTGGGCCATCAGGGGAATGCAAACATTTTTTCCATCAATGTTCATGTGTTACAACGATGTGCTTGTTTTTGTTGACTCTATCAGTCTATTGGGGAGGACGCCTTAGGAGTTAGTCCAATAGGGTATTGTTACACCAATACTAGGTTATTAACTACTTTCATTGGGGGAATGCAAACATTCATTATATCAGGCTATTGGGGGGACACAAAAATTCATTCCACTGATGTTCATGTGTTACAACAATGTGCTTTCTTTTGTTGAATCTATCGGTCTATCAAGGAGGACGCCTTAGGAGTCAGCCCGATAGGGTATTGTTACACCGATACAAGGTTATTAACTACTTTCATCGGGCCATTGGTGAGGCTATAATGGGCGTTCCATCGATGAGGCATTGTTGGGCCAATAGTGATAATTTTTATTTAGGAACGAGGAAAGATTATGTAGTCTCAAACTCATTTATGGGTGTGACAATTTAGCAATGTGGACCACAAAAGCAAAAAACTGCAAAAAATCTTGATTAGTCCCGATTTTTAAAAAATCTGTAGGCTTTTATCCAAGCATCCATAGCTTGTTCGAAAGCACCTGTTTTAGGCTTTTAGCCATAGCAACAAGGAAATGAACTATTTGATAAAATGCTTTGATAGACATGTATGAAAAATGTGCTAGCATAGACAAGGTAGTGAAATCTTTGAAAAAGTGGCTCAAAGAAATGTGGTCTCATAGAATGCCATGACAATCAAATTAGTTTTATCTCTTGTTCTACAATTTTTTACCCTTTTTTTTAAATGCATTTTTTTCTTTATTTTTTCTAGACTTTTTCTCGATTTTTTCAAAAAATCTTATACTTTTGGTTTGCTGATTTTTTCCCCAAAAGATTTTTGTTGCTATGGATCATAAAGCAATAATAAAACTCTTGAAATTCTATTCTTTTCTCAAAAAATTATGATTATTTGCAGTTCCAAGCTTCTGTACTTGCTTGTATAGGGTTTCCTTGTTCTCTTTTGCATTGAATTATGTGGCTGGGTGAGTTAACTTCAATTTGTTTCTGATTTGGTGGATTCCTAAATAATTTTGTGCATTTTGTAGTCAAATTGCTGAAACAAGTCTGTAAAGATAGAGTTGAGGGTTTGTGAGTCTACAAAAATGGATTTTCACCCATTCCACCTATTGTGACTTTTATGCTTGGAAAGGCTCTGTTGACTATTTTTTACATGAATTACTCATCTGGATATATATTTTTTCTTGATGGTTAAACTACATGTAGAGCAATTTTATCAAAGTAGCACGAAAACAAGAATGCCTTGATGTCAATCATAGTTGTGTTGAAGTTGAGGTAATATAATTGTTGTTGTGGACAAAAATTTATAGCTTTTGCATTCATTACTTGACTTATATTAACTTTGTATGATGATTAAGCCACATGCAAGACAATTATATGAAATTAGAACAAAAAAGAAAAGACCCTGTCAATAGAGCTCTCCTCAAAGCTACACAACTTCAAGACAATGTTGACAGTGATTATGCTGAATTTGAGGAGTATATGCATGATATTGATAGTACTATTGGTGCTAAACTTGAGGTGAGTGCTATGAAACGTTACTTTTCATTGATTTTGAAACCCTTCATGTATTAATGACTGTTATGATCCCAAATAGTGAACAACCTTATAGAATAGTGAATAGACAACTAAAACATTGAATGTAACCCATAGAAGAACCATTGTACCTACTTTGTCACTTTTCAGTGGGGATTTATGGCACTTCAATACTTTATGATGCTTGACTGTGTTTTAGGGCATTGTAATTGACCTTTTCAACATCTTGAACTTAGCGTGCTACTTCTTTCATTGGATGATACCTACTATTCTTTCCTTCATGGATCTGTTGTTAACTCTTCATTATGGTTGTTATTAAAAAAAAGTTTCTTTTGATATTCTTGCTGCTTTCTCTTAATGTCTTCTTGTTGTTTAGTAATGATATTTGCTTCTCGATCCATTAAACTTGTTGTTACAACCATAAAATGCGCTGCCCTTGCACTAAACTCACTGCTACAACCATGAAACTCATTGCTACTACTACTTGTTCATTGGACATCATTCCTGACTTCTTTTTTCATATTCTTACACTATTTTCTAATAGTGAAAAGCTCGTTCTCTATTATTTATGTGACCTCTACATCCAACCTTATTTGTTACTCCTTTATTGCTACTATGAAAGCCACATCGAAAGACTACATTATTTCCTCAATGACTACTCTTAATGGCTGTCACATGTTGCCTTGATACATTTTATTCTTTGTTCTTCTTTTATATGTCATCACTGACAGGGTTATGTTGACTGCATGGGGTTATGTTTCAGAGCTTTAATGCCACTGTTTTTGTACATCCCAATGTATTTCACCTTCACCTTGCAGTAGTAGTAGTAGTGCTCTCATATTGCATTCTTTTTTTTGTGCATTAGCTACCTTTTTTATGTGTAATAGTGTATTCATAACCTTATGTGTCTGGTATATGTGCATGGTAATGTAGTGTTTATATTTGTGGCCTTTGTATCTGATTAGCATGAAACTAATAGTAACATTGTAAGCATTGCTATGAGTTGGTTTTTTAGTAAATTAGATCATTGCAATTATTTTTGAAATTTTCCTTTTACAATTATTTTAACACACACATGCAAGCATTATTTAAGTAATGGTTGTTTTATTATGCAAACAAGGGTAATCATTACCTATCTAATATAATGTGTTATTTTTTTTTCTTTTTGCAGAAATGTATTAATAATAAACTCAAAGAAGGGGATAAAGTTAGGGTGTTGGATCCATTTGATGGTGATTCTGTGGGCATTGGGCGGATTCACTCCCTATCTATTGTACATGGAGTCAACTTGAAAGGAAAAGAAGATGCAAATGTAAACACTTTAAAGGTCACAAGTAACATATCCCTTGTCTATGAAGAAAAATAGATGGAGTTCACCTGAAAGAGAAAGAGGGAACCTTCACACGGTGGCCACTAAATTTTTTGCAAAAAATGACATAGTTGAACACGTTTATCATGTACTAGTTAATGTTAGACATCTTGGCAAACTACTTTATGCAATATTTTGAATGTGTTGTTCAAGGATCTTAATTATCATGGTGTATTTGAAAGAGTTGGAAACTCTTAGACAACTTTGACATTTGTAACTTGATATATATATTTGAATTAAATTTTTTATTGTAGATTACCTTTATTTATCATGATGTTGAATCAATCTTTTAATTCTAGCATGTTGTAGCTTGTTCATATATGTAATATTTTTATTTTCTTTTATGTTTTAGTTCAAGTTTAATATTATGTTAGTTTTGCATTATAAAATTTATGGTATTTAATAAATTATTCATTTTATGACTATATTTACTACCAATTAATGGAAACCAGTAAATAAAAATGACTAAATTAATGACTAAAGTAATGACTAAAGTAATGAATAAATATATGACTAAATATATGACTAAATATATGACTAAATTAATGACTAAATATATGACTAAATGTATGACTAAAGTAATGACTACTATGACTAAATAAAATGATCGAGTTAATTCAATGACTAAATTAATGACTAAAGTAATGACTAAAGTAATGAATAAATATATGACTAAATATATGACTAAATATATGACTAAATTAATGACTAATTCAATGACTAAATCAATGACCAAATCAATGACAAAATTAATGGCTAAAATCAATGACTAAATAAATGACTAAAATTGTTTAGTCATAAATTTAGTGGTGTTATAAATGACTACAAATAAACCACTAATAGTCACGTGACTAAAGTTAGTCATTTATATGCAATTTTTAGTAGTTTATTTTGTCATATATTACTGTTTGTGTACTAGTGGATGATACTTTTCCCACCCAGATTTGAAGTCCCAAAATTTAACAAATACAAATAGTAGGGAAATCTGGTGGATCATATCAAAGAGTTTCACATAATGTGTATGGAGGTGGCTTACAATGATTCCTACTTAATGGACATTTTCCCACGTAGTTTGGTGGGCCTGACAATAGATTGGTTCTCACATTTTCCTTTGGGAATTAAAAACTTCTAAGAAATAATCAATAAATTCATAGATCATTTCTCCTTTAACCTAGAAATGGATGTGATCTTGGAAGATTTGTACACCATAAAGAAAAACAAAGGGGAATCCTTTGCAAATTTCCTACAATGGTGGAGGCAAAGACCTATCATGGGAAAATGGCCTATTCCTAAAGAACAACTAGTAGGAATCATGATTGCTAATATTGAAACAAACCTATCCTTTCAATTAAATATGCAATGTGTCACATCCTATGATGAGCTTATCCCTAGGGCCCTCAAAATCAAGAGAGCCCTAATTGCACAAGGAACCACACGAGTGTATAAAGACAACCACCCATCTACAAGTTCTAATGAGAAGCCTCATGTATGGGCTAAGAAAAAAATGTAAAAAATGATGGTTTCATTGGTGCTAAATTAGTCATAATTGCTCCTAGACAAATTACCAATCAACCAACCAACACATCACCACCAAACAACTGAATCAACAATTCCAACATACAAAAAATAGGACCACACCTAGGAATAACTACCAAAAGCATAAATACACACCATTAAGGGAACCCATCAAAGCCGTCACTCAAAAGTTGGTGCAGTCAAACCTTGGTGCAGTCAAACCTAGTCACACTCCCCAACAACCGAAACTATTAAGAACCTCAAGTTAAACCACCATAGTATAATGAAAAGGATCTTTGTAACTTCCATAAGATCAAAGGACATAAAACATTGAGTTGTATGAAGCTAAAGAACATCATCCACGATCTCATAAAAAATGGGAATGTGACTATCAATCAACTAGCACATAATCAAGACCTAAAGATATATAAGAACCCAATGCTAGATCATAACAAGGGGAATGACAACAGTAAGGGGAAAGATTACTCTAATGTAGGTAATGTATATACTAATGTGGTTGCATCTTGTGACAATTTCATATCAGTCATCATTGCCAAAGGACCTAGTGTAGAGTGTGGGGTCACCACACAACATGGAAAGTCACAATCCAAGAAGTATCATAAAAAATAGGGAAAAACCTACACTTTTGATGTCAAACCCTAGTGTCTATAGTCTCCTAGACCATTTAATGAAATCCCCTACACAAATCTCCATCCTGGAATTGTTGCAACTATCCCCTGCACATAGGGATATACTAAGAAAGGCCTTATCAACTTCTTTTGTACCTAAGAATATGGATACTAAGAAATTCCAAGCTATGATAGGACATATCACCACATACAATCTCCTTACCTTCTTTGAACAAGACCTCCCAATGCAGCTATCACATAATCACTCTTTGCACCTTGAGGTTGTTGTTCATAAGAATAAAGTTAAAAGAGTACTGGTGGCTAGAGGTGCTGGTTTAAACATTTGCACCCTTCATATTTTTAAAAACTTGGGTTACTCAGAGGATTCCATTGAAAATGTAAAGGGAATAAAAATAAGAGCATATGATGATTAAGAGTGAGTGTCTCAGGGAAAAATCAAGCTACCTATCCAAGTGTAGTGTAGAAAAAGGTATCCCTCTACATTTTCACACATTTTTGGGACCTTGTGAATGAAATGAACATAATTGTGCCTTATTTAGGGTTTTTTAAACAATTTTATTGCACTTTCACACTAATCTAGGGTTTCATTAATTAATTAGGTTTCTTTATGCTTTAATTGGCCTTATTTTGCATCCACAAGGCTTAATTAATGCATCTTTCAGAGGATAATCCTGACACATATGTAATGACCAATCAAAAACTAATGTTTTTGTATTGTATGGCCTAAATTTAGTGATTTGGGCCTCATACACTACCTTGGGCGTATGAGTGCCACCTAAGTTTCGGGGTCGCGATCCTGATTTCACATTAATCTAAACATTTCTTGAAAAATGTGTCCCAAAGCCTTGCCTAATGGGACTCATACACCACTTCTGGTGTATGAGTCCCATGTGGCTTAAACCTAAATTAAATTCAAGTTGTTGATAGGATTTTATTCTCCTAGATATGATGTCACCTTGTAGTGTTGTATTTTGGGGAAATTTGGCATAAACAAGTATAAATACACAGTTATTTCACTCATTTTCCACCTAGAAAGTTTACAAGTGACCTAGAAACTTGAGTATTCATGCATTATAGAAAATTGGAGTTTACAAGAGCATTTAAGGGCTGATTATCAATTATTTTAGAGCATTATTCAAGTAGCAAGCATCATGTCAAAGTCATCATGCATCATGTTTGTTTTTAAGCTAACATTTGTGATACAAGGTTTCATGATTCAAGCAAGCATTCAATTCAAGATCTACAAAATTCAAGCAAGAGTCAAGATCTACATCCATTGGAGCCACCTCATACATGTTTGCAACATTTTGTTCCTAGGGTTTGGTGAGTTGCAACATTGCACACTTGTTCATTCATCATTCCTTTATGTCATTTGATTTCATTACAAGGTTTTATTACCAAAAAAGGGTTTGACCAAGGAAAACCCCTTTCCACTAACAAAACTAAAATTTTCCCTCTTTTTAGTGTGTGATTTGTAGATCTAAGTTGAAGACATATTCAAGAGAAATATTGGAGAAGGGTTGCAAAGTTGTTCAAGTTGTCACCTTACTTTTAGGAGATTATTAAAAGGTATCTACAAAGTAGAATTTAGCAATTCAAATCTAGAAATCAAGTGGAGAAGATAGAGCAGAAGTTGAAGAGAAGATTCAAACCTTAATCCTCCAAAAAAATCAAGAAAAATTGATACACCATTTCTAGCATATGTGTCATAGTACAAGTCATTTTCCATATTTTTGAAGATCTAGACTTTCCATCATTAGATTCTTGTTTTAGCCTAGAAACCCTAATCTGGGACTGATATGCTCAACCTGGCATATGAGTCCCAATGTGCTCTAAATTTAGTTTTTCTAGCATTTCAAGACTTCATTCAAGCTACTACAAGTTTCTTGGTGCCCCTCTATACTTCTCCAATTTTTTGTTCTATTTTACATTAATTTCTAGGTCATTTAGTGAAGTTTTGCATATCATTAAGTTTGACCATTAGGTATTTCATATTAAATATCTTTCCAAGCCCTAGCTTGGTGATGAACCCCTCTTTATTCATTAATCATACCCTAGGACAACCTTTAATAGATCTCTTTCCTTCATTCCATCTGTGGATTGAGATCTCTAGGGTTTCCTTTCTTTTTGTATTTCTCATGTTTCATTCTTACTTCATGCGATTTTCTTTCACTTTGTGGTGACATCGGGTTTGATATCCTTCAAGAGCATGATTTCTCTTAGCATATTACATTCCTCTTGGTAGTTTGATGTGACACACTGCATCCCCTAAGTTGTGAATCTTTTATTCTTCAATTGGTCCTCTCTTGGAGACATTAGGCACAATGTTCCCTAACTTAAGATCTTACATGAACTAAGAAAGACTCCTTTGGATGTTCCTTACATTACTTTTACATTATAATTTTAGTTATATGGCCACCTTGCATAAAACAATTTTCTTTCCTATGGTGCCATCTTGTTTGTTCTTGAGTATCAAGCATATGAAGCTTTACTTTCCTCATAAAGCTTGAAGTTTATTGTTGTGTGACACCTTATGAAAGTTATCAGGAGGTATAGCTTTGGTCTGGTTGAATGAAAAACTGAACTTAGGCATGAATTTCCCATATCCACTTGCTTGTGTGTGTGAGTGCATATTGGTTGTGTGTGTATGTGTCTCACCTCTTTGGATACTCACCCAGCAGATAGCCTGAAGTTTCGTTGCCTCAGAGTGAGCATGCATTTTGGAAAAACAACTTAGATCTGATCCATAACATGCAAGAAAAATAGTTGAAGCTTGATCCACCCATTTTCTATTTTATTTTTTCTTTTCTTTATGTTTGTGGCAGTGCATTCTTGAACCTTGTTTACGATACCATTAAAAGGTATCTATAGAGTAGAATTCAACAATTCAGATTTGAAAATTAGGTGGAGAAGATAGAGTAGAAGTTGAAGAGAAGATTCAGACCTTGATCCTCTAAAAAGGTCAAGCAAGACTAATACACCATTTTTGGCATATGATTCCTAGTATAGGCCATTTTCTAGATTTCTAAAGATCTAGAATTTCCATCATCAGATTCCCATTTCAGCCTAGAAACCCTAATTTGGGACTGATATGCCTAGCCTAGCGTATGAGTCCTAGTGTGCCCTAAATTTGGTTTTTCTAGCATTTAAGGCCTTAATTCAAGCTTGTATAGGTTTCTAGGTACCCCTCTATAATTCTCCAGTTTCTTGTTCTATTTTACATTCATTTCTAGGTCATTTAGTGAAGTTTTGCATATCATTAGGTCTTGTATATTACATATATTTCCAAGCCCTAGGTTGGTGGTGAACCCCTATTTAGTCATTAATCACACCCAAGGATAACCTTTAACATATCTCTTTCCTTCATTCCATCCATGGATTGAGATCTCTAGGGTTTCCTTGAGTGAAACTAAGTGAAATAGGTCTAGTGTTCCATCAGCCAAAAAGATTAGAGCAACCAATTTTCTAGGTTTTATTTTGGTGAACCTATATTTAGAACATATTATTTCTAATTCAAGGAGTGCATCATAATCCTATATCTAGCTTGCATTAAATTTGCATTAGTTGATTGGAATTCTAGGTTTTCTAAATATTCCATTAGTGAAAGTGCATATAGGTTGCATTTTTGCCTCTTGCATCATAGAATTCCATTTGAAATCTACATTTCCACTTAGTCTAGACATCATACAAAACATTAAACATAACATTAACACAAAATTTATTGAAAATGGTGGAAAACTCCTAATCTAGGACTCATACATCCCTCTAGGTGATTTAGTCCAAGTATAGGTGGTTTTTCTCAACTTCTGGGTATTCTATGGTGACTCAGCTTGTTTAGTATTTAAACCTCTAAAAAACCCTAATTGTGACTCATATGGCCCTCTGGGTGATTTAGTCCCATTTTAAATTTTAGACTGCATTTTCCAACATTGAAAACTCTATTTCTATGTTTTTGTTTTTGTTATCCATTTCAGTTGGTAGAATTTCTATTACATTCATTTCATTGCATCTAGCTTAACTTCATTTACATTGGAATTAGAGAATAACATTTATCTTGTTTTCATTACATTCATAGAGTACCCCTTGAATGATATTTTCAACTTGGTGTCCTATTGCTAATACTAGAGTGAGATGAAGTTTGAGACACATGTCATCCCACGATAGCACAATTGTCGTGGATCTTTGGTTATCTAGCTCTTTCACTACTAGTGTTAACACTAGTTCACTAGGTATGGACCATACCTTTGACAACTCCTTACCTTTGATTAGTGTGAAAAATGTTGAAACAATGGTTGCTAGTATTCTACAAGAAAACATAATCCAAATTCATGAAGACTTAGCAAACCTACAAAATCAAATAAGTACCGAACTCATTTTATCCACCACTATCATTTTCATAGATAACATACATCACATGATTGAAAGTGAAGACATAGTTGATCTTTTGAATTACATAGTTCAAATTTTGGGGAAACGCCTTACCTCAATTACTAGTTGTGATTTACCTTCAAACAATGTCCAAAGTCAAGAAGGAACCCAAATTCCTCATCCCACAACCATTTCCTCTATTCCTACCTACACCAACCCTTAAGTTACAAGAACAATGCAACCTAATAGTAATGTTGTTCCTAGTACCTTTGTGGCATTTCACATCATATATAATATCTCTTTACTTCCCATAATCATTCCATTCACTTGACCCTTGAACATGTATACACCCCCACCATACTCACCTCCATCCCAAAATGCAAACAATGATGCCATTATAAACAAAATTTTGCAAACCGTTTCATCCCTTCAAAAATAGGTTTCCACAATAAACCAAAATCAAAATGGTCAACCTAAATACTATGTCAAAAGAAATCCCTTATCCTTGACAATATTGAGAACGTTGATGCCACAAGGTATAGAGGTGCCTAGATTTGAGAAATATGGAGGGAAAGGAGATCCTTCTAACCATGTTTCCACTTACACTGCTTTATGTAGTGATTTTATTCTTGAGGAAAAGCTCTTGGCTAATCTTTTCCCTAGATCCTTGAAATATACTACCTTAGAATGTTTTTCCTCATTACTGAACAACTCAATTCATTCATTCAATGAACTTTTTGAGGAAATTATAAACCATTTCCAAGTGCATATGACTCCTAATATGACCTTAGATTATTTGATGAGATGTAAGAAAAATGATGATGAAAAGATTACTAACTTTATTTCATGTTACCAATCACTTTATTCTCAAATCGAAGTAAAGATTCTAAACCCTCACCTTCAAAGGATGTTCATTGAGAACTTGTAAAATAAGATACA
This sequence comes from Sequoia sempervirens, assembly GCA_007258455.2. Lineage (NCBI taxonomy): Eukaryota > Viridiplantae > Streptophyta > Pinopsida > Cupressales > Cupressaceae > Sequoia > Sequoia sempervirens. The sequence continues at coordinate 22,433 of VDFB02187558.1, read as the reverse complement.
AGATAAGCTTACCATGATGAATTTTCCCTCCTTTGTACACTTGTGTACTGCACTTCGTGATTATCAAAACTCGGTTAATAGTCATGACACAAAATCCACCTCAAAACGTCTTGAGAAGTCTAAATCTACAAACCATAACAATTATCAACCTTTTAGAAAATAGAATAAGGGATTCCTTCAACTTAACCTCCCTCAAAAACAACCCAAAATGTTGATTCCCAAGTAGTTGCTATAAGGAAGACAACTCCTTTTGCATTTGGGGATCTAGCTAGGCAATTCACTCCCTTAATTGATACCCTCCATAACATAATGCCAGAACTTTTAGAATAGAAAATGATCACCTTGCCTCTCATTAAAACTCTAGATCCTAATAATCCTTTACCTCCAGACTTTAGATCAAATTCCTATTGCCATTATCGCCAACAAAATGGACATGACACAAAACATTGTAATTGTCTTAAACATCTTGTGCAAGACCTCATTAATACTAGTCATCTTTTGATTGGAGGTGTTAATGATCAAGGAAATAATTTTGATGCCCCTCCTAACCAAAACTTGAAAATATTTACCAACCCTATGCCTAATCATAATATTTCATTTGTCAAAGCTAATGAAACTCCGAAGAATGATGTGATGAATGTTGACATAGGCGATGAGAAAATAGATACAATTCAACAAAGTCCTATGGATACTATTGAAAAAGGTTTGATTGTGTTGATTGAAACTCAACCTCATAAGGGCCAAACTAAAAATTCTCTTGACATTGCTTTCTCATCTAAAGATACACTTAGACATGCACCCGATGGTCCTCTTTACATAGTCGGTCGAATCTATGATAAGCCCACTAATGGGATATTAATTTATCCCATCTATGGAGAGAATGTGATCACCAAAGAATTCTTACTTGTGCATGAGCTCTATCAAGAAAAATATGATAAATCGAAGGAATGGATAAAGATGCATAACAGTTTCGCTTGCCCTATGATAGGATTGATCACCCTTCCTTTACAAATAGGACTAAAAAAATTAGATGTCTCATTCTCTATCATCTTGATGTTAGATCAATTCCATGTGAAGCTTGGTTACCCATGGCTAAACTCCATGGAAGTCATCTTGTCGGTTGTGCATAAATGCTTAAAATTTCCCTTTGACAATGAAATATTTACTGTGAACCATAATGGTTTTAACCCTTTTTCTTCCCGTGGAAAATTTTCATTAGATTTATTTTGGAGTGAGCCTATGGAACCTATTAAGCCTCGTGAGGACTTATTTTTCAAATCCTATCAAAAGTTCAAGGAAAAATGCATAGTGAAACTATCCCTTAAAAAATGTGCCTCAGCCCATGACCAAACCTACTATCCTTGAAAAAACCATGATTGAAGCAAAAGGCATTCCAAACAACCAAGACCAACCTATGAAAAATACTTTTCCTATCTCCTAAAAAAGACCAAGAGACAATGAAGAAAATATCATCATGCCTCCTAAAATAAAACAAATTCACAAACCTAAAGAGAAAGTGGTTGAACAACCTTCCATGGTTCCTTTTGTTCCTCCCCTTAGGGAAGAAAAACAATGTATGGTTGATAAACTTGCTCCTACACAAACACAACTTGAAAATCAAACTAAAAGAAACAAAAATGCTAGAGAGTGTAGGCGTAGATGTTGTGCCCTTGCTTGAAGGTTAAATGAAGAAAACAACAAAAAAAATCAAAACCTGAACTTGACTAAAGCAATACACGATCAGTATCCCCCTTCACTAAAACAAAAAGATATTAAACCACAACAAGAGCTAAATCCATATTTAAATGTTATCATTCGATCTCCTGTTGTGATTAATTTAGATGACGATGATGAGGTTGCTAAAATTGACAAGGAGGTGCATAATGAGTTGAATACATTATTTTCCTCTTCTATGAGCTTAAATGATAATTCTCTTAAGAAGAGTTTTTAAAATGGTAATGACCCTAGTTCGGAACTTTATATTGTCCCTTTGGCTATTTTTCTACCTTTTGCATACGATGAACATGATTAATATTTAAACAACTTGGTAATAGGTTGATTTGCATGGGCCTTACTAGTATTTTGCATTTTTTCTTTTTCTTTTATGTGATTGTATGTGCGTAATGTGATCCTTCGTGCTATTCTATTTGATCTCTCTCTCTCTCTATGATATTCCTCTATTTGTACCTACATTCTTCTCTATGTCATAAAGCTTTTCCTTTATCTTTCCTTTGTCCTATATTTTCCTTTATGGGATGACACAAGGTGTTGAGACATTTATGTCTCTTCCATGTTGACCCAATTTTTTTTCCTTTATCTATCCTTTGTCTTGTGTTTTCTTTTTGGGGATAACACAAGGCATTGATAAATTTAGGTCTCTTCCATGTTGGCCTAAAAGGATTTTTATTTTTTTTCACTCTCTTTGTGTCATTCTTCCAGTTCTATGAGTATTTGGGGAATGGTGATAGTTCCTAGCTCTCTAAAAAAATTGTAGCAAGAACATACTGACCGCAAATCCATGGATCCCTCATGTGTTTGAGTTTTTTGGGCACCCTTTCTGACATAGCTTTATTTGGAAACATATAACTTGGCATAGGGATTTCCAAATAGGCTTTCATGTCCTCTTTATTATTAGCATTTATCATTTGCTACTTTAAAGTAATTTCTCACAACATGGTGTTTAGAAATTTCTTTAAAGTGGGGGCATACATTGGAATTATTCTTTTCTTTTTGCATTTCTCATGTTTCATTGTGTAGTATTCTTATTTCATGTGATGTGTCTTTCACTTTGTGGTGACATCGGGTGTGATGTCCTTCAAGATTGTGATCTCTCTTAGCATCTTATATTCCTCTTGGTGGTTTGATGCAACACACTGCATCCCCTAAGTTACAAATATTGTATTATGCAATTGGTCCTCTCTTGGAGACATTAGAAACAATGTTCCCTAAGTTAAGACCTTACATGAACTAAGCAAGACTCCTTTAGATTTTCCTTACATTACTTTTACATTATAATTTAAGTTATATGGCCACCTTGCATAATACAGTTTGCTTGCCTTTGGTGCCATCTTGTTTGTTCATTAGTTACAAGCATGCAAATATTTTCTTTCCTCATGAAGCTCGAAGTTCATTGTTGTGTGGCACCTTATCAAAGTTATTAGGAGGTATAGCTTTGGTCTAGTTGAATGAGAAGCCAAAATTAGGCATGAATTTCCTATAGCCACTTTCTTGTGTGTGTGAGCCCATACCGGCCATGTGCGTATGTGTCTCATGTCTTTGGATACTCACCCAACGGATAGCCTGAAGTTCCATTGCCTATGGTGAGTGTGCATTTTTGGAAAAACAACTTAGATATGATCCACAACATGCAAGACAAATGGTCAAATCTTGATCCACCCCTTTTCTATTTTTTTTGTTTATGTCTTTCACAGTGCATGCTTGTACCTTGTTGTTTCTCTTTATATCCTTGTCATGCGTGTGTTATTTTGTGCCTATGTTGGTTTACCATAGGATCTTGATGCTAGGGGCTTACACAACCCCTCTTGATCATTATTGTCCTATATTACTAGTGTTGGTACATTGGAACCCCTCTTGATGTGTGTTGGTCTACTTTAGAGTGAGTTTGAAGCAACTTCCTCCTCTCACTAAAGTGGGGGATAAATGTAGTGTAGAAAAATGTATCCCTCTACATTTTCACACTTTTTTGGGCCCTTGTCAACTAAATGAACATAATTGTGCCTTATTTAGGGTGTTGTAAAGTTTTTTCTTGCACTTTCACACTAATTTAGGGTTTCATTAATTAATTGGGCTTCTTTATGCTTTAATTGGCCTTATTTTGCATCCACAAGCCTTAATTAATGCATCTTTCTAAGGATAATCCTAACACATATGTAATGACCAATCAAAAATTAATGTTTTTGGATTGTATGGGCCAGATTTAGTGATCTGGGAATCATACACCACCTTGGGTGTATGAGTCCCACCTAAGTTTTGGGGCCCCAATCTTGATTTCACACTAATCTAAGCATTTCTTGAAAACTATGTCCCAAAGCCTAGCCTAATAGGACTCATATGCCATTTCTGGCATATGAGTCCCATGTGGCTTAAACCTAAATTAAAGTCAAATTATTGGTATGATTTTATTCTTGTAGATTTGATGTTGGCTTGTAGTGTTGTATTAATTGGGCATAAAAAAGTATAAATACAAGGTTATTTCACTCATTTTCCACCTAGCAAGTTTACAAGTGACCTAACAACTTGAGTATTCATGCATTATAGAAATTGGAGTTTACAAGAGCATTCAAGAGCATTCAAGAGGTTACAAGAGCATTCAAGGGTTGATTATCAAATGTTTTAGAGCATTATTCAAGTATCAAGCATCATGTCAAAGTCATCATTATTCATGTTTGTTTTTGAGCTAACATTTATGATGTAGGGTTTCATGATTCAAGCAAGCATTCAATTCAAGATCTACAACATTCAAGAAAGAGTCAAGATCTACATCCATTGGAGCCACCTCATACATGTTTGCAACTTTTTTTCCTAGGGTTTGGTGAGTTGCAACATTGCATACTTGTTCATTCATCATTCCTTTATCTCATTTTATTTCATTACAAGTTTTGATTACCAAAATAGGGTTTTACCAAGGAAAACCCCTTTCCACTAACAAAACAACATTTTTCCCTCTCTTTATTGTGTGATTTTCAGATCTAGGTTGAAGAAATATTGAAGAGGAAGATTGGAGAAAGGTTGCAAAGTTTTCCAAGTTATCACCTTGTTTGGGAGATCATTAAAAGGTATCTACAGAGCAAAATTCAGCAATTTAGATTCAAAAATCAAGTGAAGAAGATAGAGAAAAAGATGAAGAGTAGATTCAAACCTTGATCCTCCAAAAATTCAAGCAATATTGATACATCATTTCTAGCGTGTGAGTCCCAATACTAGTCATTTTCTAGATTTCTGAAGATCCAAACTTTCCATCATTAGATTCCTATTTCAATGTATAAACCCTAATATGGGACTGATACACCTAGCCTTGCGTATGAGTCCCTTTGTGCCCTAAATTTAGTTTTCCTAGCATTTTAGGCCTTCATTCTAGCTTCTATAGGTTTCTAGGTGCCCATCTATATTTCTCTAGTTTCTTGTTCTATTTTACATTCATTTCTGGGTCATTTAGTGAAGTTTTGCATATAATTAGGTTTGATCATTAGGTCTTGCATATTACATATCTTTCCAAGCCCTAGCTTGGTGGTGAAACCCTCTTTAGTCATTAATCATACCCAAGGACAACTTTTAATATATCTCTTTCCTTCATTTTATTTGTGGATTGAGATCTCTAGGGTTTCCTTGAGTGAAACTAAGTGAAATAGGTCTAGTGCTCCATCTCCCAAAAAGATTAGAGAGCAACCTATTTTCTAGGTTTCACCAAGTAGAACCTACCATTGCTAAAACCACATGCCAAGTGATACATATTGAGCTTGCTTATAACATTCTTCTTGATCAAACATGGATCCATGCCATACAAGTTGCAGCTTCCATTTACCATCAAAGTGTCAAATTTATTTTTGAAGACAAAGAAGTTACCATCCATGGTGATCTTGAGCCATTTTATTACTGTAAGAGCCTTGAAGCTAAATTATACAAGATCCCAAAAATACCAAAAAATGTTGAAGGGACCACATCCTCCTCCTCATTTGTTGACCCATATTCCTTGGCATCTACCTTAGAATCCAAAAACTCATTATACAGAACATACCAAACATCAAGGTAGCAATCAAGGATAATGAATGTGGGGATTATAATATAAATAAGGATATTCTTTTTCAGGGAGAGTTACCTCTTTCCCATAAATCTCATGGGAAACCCCAACCTACCAACAAGGTAACTGAAAAAATGAAGGTAGAATCCACCACCTTCACCAAGTGGGGAGACTTGAATAAAGAGGTCATCAATGAAGAAGATGTATCCAAATTACTATATTAGGATGAAAAACCCATGCTTGTTCTTCCAATGGAAGATGATAAAAAGGTATTATAGGTAATGATGTGATGGGGGTATAATAAGAACGAAAAGCTGGGGTAGACAAAAAATAGTTTACTAGAACCCATCACTCCTGAGAGATGACCAAAGAATCCTGGCTTGGGATGTACCACTAGCAAGATGACCCTTCTTGGCAAGGGTAATTCTAATAAATGGATTGAGGATTCCTCTTAGTTACCTACATCACATGATAATACCATTGAATACTTTACCCTTGATGTCACTAACTTTTTTGAGGATACCTCCATATTTATGATAACCACAACATACTTTACCCTTAATAGACAAATCTTTGAACTGAAGCTAGTATACCCCTAACTAATCGACTAGGACCAATGAGGACCACCAATTTTGGATGTGTCCAAAAATGATGAAGAAATCTCCAAATTTATGGGATTCTATGACAACTTGTCATGTGGGGATCATAAAGCAAGGTTTTTCATAGAGCTAGGTACACAAGCATACTATAGGGAAATGATTGAATTCCCTAGTCATAAAATAAATGACATGAGAATAATGTGTAGATCTTTAAGTGAAAACCACACTGTGACACTTTTTGATCACAAAATAGTAAAAAGAAAGGATACATCTAAAGGTGAAAACCTCTCTGAGGCATTAGAGGATGAGGGATTCAATATTCTTCTTAGTGCAATGTATCTATAGAAATTGGTGGTACTAGAAGAGAAGGCTACTCCAATAAATTTGGGGAGGAAATAGGCAACTAAGATAACCTTCTATGTATAATCATTATTGGATGAGGAACATAAAAAATTGGTAGCATTACCCAAAGAGAGAAGGGAAAAAATTTCATGGTCCTACATAGATATTCCTAGACTCGATCCTGAAGTGGTTGTACATCACCTAACAGTTTATCTTGAAGCAAAACTAGTAAAGAAAAACTAAGAAAGATGCACACTCAAATGGAGTTATTGGTTAAGCTAGAATTACAAAATCTCCTTGATGTCAGATTTATCCAACCAATCAACTATCTTGATTGGGTTTCCAACCTGGTGCTAGTCTCTAAACCCACTAGGGGCATCAATATATGCATTGACTTCAAGGACTTGAACAAAGCATGTCTAAAAGATGACTTCCCTCTTCAAAAAATTGATATCATTGTCAATTTAACCACTAGACATGAAATGCTATCACTCATGAACAAATTTTATGGCTATAATCAAATCATGATTGCTAAGGAGGACCAACACAAAATAGCATTCATGTGTCCATGAGGAACATACTACTAGAATATGATGTCGTTTGGGTTGAAGAATGTTGGAGAAACCTATAAGAGGGAGATGATCATAATCTTTCACAAAATGATCCACAAAACTATGGAAGAATATGTAGATGATATTCTAGCTAAATCAAATACAAGGGAATATAGAGGTATTAATACCAATATACAATAGGCTCAAATAATATAAGGTGCAAATGAATCCAGAATAGTGTGTCTTTGGGGTCACATCAGGAAAGCTTCTTGGGTACATAGTATCACAAAGAGGGATAGAAATAGATACAACCAAGGTAAAATAAATTCTTGACATGGAGCCAACACAAACATTGAAACCAAAGTGAGGTCTACAAGGAGGGCTAAAAACTATTAGAAGATTCATAGCGCAACTCTCAGAAAAGATCCACCCATTTTCTCACCTTCTCTAGAAAAGAATAACATATAAGTGGGATGAGAAATGAAATAAATCATTTCAAAAAATAAAGGAATATCTATTGACACCTCTTGTCCTCATGCCACCAATACTAAACAAGCCTATGATCTTGTACATCCCAGCCACATTAATAGAATTAGGTGCTCTTCTTGCCCAACATGATGAAATAGGAAAGGAAAGAGAAATATATTATATCAGTAGGACTTTGGTGAGATATGAGATGAATTACTCATCCATCAAGAATGCATGCCTAGCAGTAGTCTTTTCTTCCCAAAAATTCAAACACTATATGCTTTCACATCAAATAAGGCTTATTGATAAGATAGACCCATTAAAATATCTATTGTCCAAAGTAACTCTCATTGGGAAAATGGCTAAATGGGTAATGATCTTAATAGAGTTTGACATAGAATATGTGGAGTAGAAGGATATTAAAGGATAGGCCATTACAGATCATTTAGTAGACACACCCATCTATATAGATAATACATTGGTATTTGATTTTCTTGATGAGTCAATGTTTGTGCTCGACGTAGTAGATTAGTGGAAGATGTACTTTGATGGATCATATACCCAACACATATCAGGGGAAAGAATTCTCTTTATCACCCCACAAGGTGATTGCATTCCCAAATGATATCGGCTATCCTTTCCATGCACCAACAACATTGCTGAGTATGAAGCTTTTATAATACGATTGAGAATTTTAGCACAATGGAAAATCCTAGGATTAAGGTTCTATAGAGATTCACAACTAGTTATAAATCAAGTCAATGATTATTATCAAACCAAAGATGATAAGCTCATACCTTACAAGAAGATGGTATAAGATCTCAAGGAATTCTTCATTGATATAACATTTGAGAAAATCCATTGTGTCAAAAATTGATTATGAGATTCCATGGAAACCAGTGGGTCCTTATTAGACATTGCCACACAACATTATTTAGTGTGAATTCCTTGTAGAAAAAATTCTCGCACCAGCTTTTGAGATACCTGATTCCAAATTTGTGTGTGAAATCATTGGTCTTGATTCCCTATGGTATCATGACATCTTCACCTCTTTAAAGAAATGTATCCTTCCATCCGATATCACTTCCAACCTTAAGAAAACCTTCTTTAAGATAGCCTCTCAATTCGTTATCATAGGAGATACTTTGTACCATCGAAGCATTGAGGGGACATTATTACAACGTTTCGACCAAGAGGAAGTCTTAACCACATTAACAAAAGTACACAAAGGCATTTGTGGTTCACATTCTAGTGGTATGACCTTATCCAAGAAACTGTTGAGGATGGGGTATTATTGGCCAACCATGGAACATGAGGCTCATAAATTTGTGTAGAAGTGTATGTAGTGCCAACAACATGGGGACCTTATCCATGGTCCAGCTCAAGAAATATAATCGATTGTTACACCTTGGCCTTTCTTGTAGTGGGGACTTGAACTCATAGGAAAGATTACCCCCACCTCTTTTAATGGTCACAAATTCATCATCATGACCACCGAGTAGTTTACGAAGTGGGTGGAAGCTATCCCTATGACTTTTATTATGGGGAAATAAATCTCCAAGTTCATCTTGAATTACCTTATCTACCACTGTGGTGTTCCACAAGCCATTATCTTAGATAACAAAACACCCTTTAAGAATTAGGATGTAAGAGAGTTATGCCCATGATTCAACATCCAACACTAGTTCTCTACTCCCTACTATCTCTAGGGCAACAATCAAGCTAAGGCATCAAACAAAACCATTCTGAAAATCCTCAAGAAGATGGTCAATGAAGTTGGCCATGACTAGTATCTACAGTTAAATCTTGCCTTATGGGCCTATAGAACTAGTATCTTGATGCCTTGAATACCTTGTAAGCATATCAAAACCAACTCAAATGGAGCTACAAAAATAAAATCAAGAGTCCGTCCTTCTAGGTAGGGGATATTGTCCTCAAGTAGAATCAAAAGAACATGCCAGATAAAGATAGCAAAGGGAATGTCAAGCCTAATTGTTTAGGACCATTTTTCGTCACACCAAGCTATGGATAAGGATCCTATTAGTTATCAATTCCAAAAGAAGAACCCTTGTAGGAACCAATCAATAGTTTTCATCTCAAAAAATTTTATGCCTAGGATTGAAGGGTGTAAAATATGAAAAATACAAAAAATCAAAAAATTAAGAAAAAGGATTGAAAAATAGTAAAGAGAAAAATCATCCTCTAGTGAAAACCACTTTAGTGGAACTTTGGGCAAGTACCTTGGTGAAAACCTGGAAAATTGGTGCCTTCTGTAAATAAATGCCTACATCCGTTGTTTCCTCTTTAGCTTATCTTTCTTCACCATCTATTGCATACATCCATCACATCCTAAATACTATTTACGCCATCACCTATCCACATTTGTATCATAACTAGATATTATGTAAATATCATATTCCCCTGTAGTACTACTTGGCACATTCCTAAGGTCAGTTTCTCTTGACAATATTGAGGTAGTCTATCACATCACACTAGGGAAAATTTGTTAGGTTTGAATCAGATTAGGTTCTTGTATATCTTAAAGTTATTCTCAAAATATCTTAGAAAATTCCAAAACATTTGAAAACCTCATCAAAAATTCAAAAACACTTGCAAAATCATCAAAATATAAAAACATTAAAATCTTGTACAACCAAAATCCAAAACATTCAAAAAGTTGTAAAGTCAATGAACCAAAAGGAAATGGGTGTTCTACCTTTTGGGAGATGGAACTTAGTGACCTATTTTTCTCTTTATTTTATTAGGAAACCAAGATACCTAAAACAAGTGACTCAATTGAGGGAAGGATTAGGGGGCGTCCTTGGGTGTGATTAAACATGGGGTTCACCATTAAATGAATCCTCAAAGGAGAAATACAAACTCTATGCACAAAACCCTAGAAAATTAAGAGCATGAAATCAAATTGATAAAAGAGAATGAAACATAAGGGTACTTGGAATAATGATGGAGTCAAAAAAAGGTTTGTAACCTTGAAATTTTTCTTTCTAAAGTGCACTAGGACTGATACACCAAGTTGGGTGATTTAGTCCTGCTACAGGAATCTAGGAAGAATCTGGAATCTTTGAGTGACCGATTAGGATCTCGAAAAACTAGAAAAAGGGTTGTATTGGGGCTCATATGCCTAGAGGGGTGATTTAGTCCCATTATTATGGTTTGAATGATATTTCTATAGCCTCTAGTGTTCTTCTATAGCTTTCATCTTGTCTGATTCTTCAAGCCTAAAAGTCTAAATTATGGCCTATAGGTGAGTTTCCATGAAGATGACAACTTCTTGAAAGATTTGACAACTTTTGCAACTTTGTCTTCAAAGGATCTTCAAGTTCCAATTCACCTAGATCTACAAACATACATCAAGAGAGAAAAATGTTGTTGTGTTAGGGAATAGCGATTTTCTTTGGTCAAACCTTGTTTTGGTAATTAAACCTTGAAATAACATGAAGGAATGATGAATGAACAAATGTAATGTTGCAACTCACAAAACCCTTGAAATAAAGGCTACAAAATTGTGTGAAATGGCTTTAATGGATGTGGATCTTTACTCTTGATCTTGATATGAGATAATTTCATTGAATGCTTGCTTGAATCATGAAAACCTACATCGCAAATGTTAGCTCACAAACACAGATGATGCTTGAATTTTGAATGCTACTCCAAATGCTTGATAATGAAATCTTGAATACCCTTGATTTCATGAAATTTCTTATTTATAATGTTAGGATGCTTCATAAGTTTTCTTAGGTGAAATTATGTGAAATAACCTTGTATTTATACTTTTTTATGCCAAATTTCCAGAAATTTACAATGCTACAAGCTGAAATTAGATCTAGGATAATAGAATACCACCAAGAATTTGATTTAAAATAGGTCCAAGTTAAATTGAGACTCATACACTAGGTTGGGCATATGAGTCTCAGTGGCTAAAACTTGGGACACAAACTTTAAGAAGTATTAAGTTCAATGCAATATTTAAAATCAGGTCCTGAGACTTAGGTGGGACCCATACACCGAAGGTGGCGTGCGATTCCTAGATCACTAGATATAGAACACATAACCTAAAATATTAAATTATGATTTTCCATTTATTAAGTTTTGAGATTATCCTCAGAAAAATACATTTAATAAGGCTTGTGGATGCAAAATAGGACCAATTAAGGCATAAATAAATCAAATTTTGATTAAAAAGGCCCAAAACTTAATGTGAATATGTAAGAAATATTAAAACACAAAGTTAAGGCATCTCTTAGCTTATTTTTCAATTATTCCCAAATTAAGTGAGGAAAAGGGATACTTTTTCCATCACTACATTTATCCCCCACTTTAGTGATAGGAGGAACTTGCTTCAAACTTGCACTAAAGTAGACATTTAAGAGGGGTCTAAGTGTACCGATGTGGATGGTATATAATGACAAAGATCAAGAGGGTGGTAATTCCCCCAAGATCCAATATCCTATGTCAAACCAAAATAGGCACAAAGGGGCACACACAAGGTACATAAACATGCAATGTCAAAGACTAAAAGAAAAAAAAAAACAAGAAAGGGGGAGAAGAAAGATAAATTCTCAACTGTTTGTACATCTCTATGTGGATCAAGCCTTAGCTGTTTGTCCAAAAAAAATGTCTACAATTGGAACACAATGTCCATTATGCAAACAAAATGCACACTCACATGGGCTAGTGGAATTCATTATCCACTAGGTGAGCCCCTAGAGAAATGAGACACATATGCACGCAGCCAGTATGCACCCATATAGACAAGAAAGTGGCTATGGGAAAGTCATTCCTATGATCGGTTCCCATATGTACTAAACATACCAAAGCTATACCTCCTGACAACTTTGATAAGGCACCACAAAATGAAAATTTGAGCTTATGAACAAAATGCAAGTAAAAATTTGTTTGAAAAGGGACTTTTCTTAGTTCATGTAAGGTCTCTTCTTAGGAAATCATGCCTAATGTCTCCAAGAGAGGATAAATCAAAGAAACATCATGTTATCAAAGGAAACCAAACCCAATTACACCACCAAGAAAAGAATGCATCACAAGAATAAAGAAAATCACAGAGTGAAACATGAGTGTTGATGTATGCCCCCACTTTAAAGTGGTTGCTAACACCATTATTGTGAGCAATTTATTTAAAGTAGAAGAAGATATGAGAGCTTATTCAGAAAGCCCTATGCCAAGTCATATGTTCATGAATGAAACTACATCATTGATAAGGGGTTTCCCCCAAAATTCAGTACTAAACATAACTCAATACATCACAAGTGAGCCATCTTAAGGCATGCCATCCACATCTCAAGATTGCTCTTATATATATATGGAAGGCAATCAACTAGCAAAAAGAGACAACAACAAGTGCCATAAAAGGACAAGGCTACCGAACCCCCTTGCCCCCACTTAGTGCAAGTCAAGGATGAGATGAGATGATTGATGAGAAACATGATAGGATGAAAATCAGTATCAATTAGAGGAATGAGGTGCTTCAACACAAGGAAGAGCACTGCAATCCTTAAGATGTTGAATTTTATTACCCAAAGCCTTACAGTCATTAGTAGAATGACCATGAACTCTATGATATGTGCAAAATTAAATCTTGTTGTACCATTTATTTCATGTTCTTGGATGGAGAGATATAAAGTGATCTTGGAGGAGTCTTGAAAAGATACTCTCTTGATCAACAATAGGGGATATTTATTTCTTAGCACAAGTTGCCATACACACAATAGATGATAAAGCCTTATATGAAGATGGAGATAGAGGTGGTAAACCTAGATATTTCTTGAAAAGGTATGGTATAGAATTCACTTGTTTTCTATTTTTTTGCTACATGTTCTCATTGTATCCATGCTTAGAAAGGGGTTTGCATCCTAAACCACAAAATTGTTTCAACTTAGACAAAGGGGTTTTATGCTTTAGAGAAGGGTTGAATTCTTCACAAGAACACAAATCCTTTTTTGATTTCTGAAAGTTATGCATCTTCCTCTCATGAGGGATGAGGGTTGGAGGGTTCACATCTTCACCATTGGGTGATGGTGTTGATGTAGAACCAAGTTGAGCACATGAAACACAAGGTTGTTTAGGTGTAGAATGTGAGATTTCATAATCTCCCATAAAGGAGGGCATAAAATCTAATGAATTCCAATCACCACTAAAGAATGTGTCTAAAAAATGTATATGAATCTTTGGATTTTGAGGGTGAGATTTTGGATTCTTTGTTGAAACGAGGCATAAAATATAACAATCCCAAATCATCACTAAAGAGTTTTGTTGTAGGTGGAAGGAAATTAGGATTAACATCAACTTTTATAGGTTCTATTTTTAAGATTGGAATAAAAGTATTAGGGGCGTTGGAAGTATTATGATCATTTTTAACTTGTGATTTATACCTTTTTTCATCTGCTTCAACCACGTATATCTTGTTTTATTTGAATTTCATCGCATGGTGAAGGGTGGATGAGACTCCTTTCATAGCATGAACCAATGCTCTCCCTAGGAGAAGGTTGTATGAAAGAGGTCATGGCATGATATGGATAGGGGTAGGAAAAAATATAGGTTCGACCTCAATAGGGAATGTGATCATTCCTAATGGTTTCCTATTAACATTTTCAAAGCCACAAATATTAACATCATTGATTTGAATAAGTTTCTTTTCCACACTAATTTTATCTACGAGATCAATGCTACAAACATTAAGACCTACTTTGTTGTCTATAACGGTATGCCTAATTGCAATTTCATTAATAATCGCCATTATCATCAAAGCTTCATTCTTATATTGTGTCTTAAGTGAGGGTAATTATTGTTTAGGGAATGTGATTTTTAACTTTGTCACTTGCATACAATTAGAGGAAGTTGCTACAATTTCATAGAAAATTGCATGTTATTCTTTTACAAAATTTCTTGGAGCATCCTATGGTGTGCAAGTGATACTTTTGCTAAAGAAAAAAGGTAGGTGTTTATATGAAAAAATTTCTTATCAAGATCATTCTCTTTTCCACTATGTGAAGGAAAACTAGGAGCAATAGGAAAATTTTTCTTATCACTAGTTGAGGCAATGGTAATGTGGTAGGTATGGTTTATTGTTGTATATTATACGTGTGAGCAACAATATTGTAATTCGGTTGCTGCAAAACATTGTTACCACACATTTTCCTTATAATTTTTGAGATAACTTTTAGAGGTAATGGTTTAGGTTGTTCTATGATGGGAGGTGACTGAGGAGGATCACTAATTAAAGGAGGCCCAATTTGTGTAGTCATAACCTTAGCCAAGTTACCTAAATATCTATCTAAGGAGGGGGGATCTAAAGTGGACTTAACATTATCTATGCCATCCACCTTAGTGTTTGTTGAGACACATGTAGCATTAGAATAGGGACCAAAAATATTATCATGACGCTCAATGATTGGGTCTTCTAACACCAAAATACCTTCGTCGGAAATAGGAGAGGTATCGAGAGAAGAACAATTAGGATTATAATGATTATCTATGTGTGCATCCTCTTGCATCAAAGTTTTGGTGGAATATCTAGGTGAGATGAATTCCTCAAGGGATTGATAGCATGTCAAAGTTATCACAACTAAAGGGTCTAAGATTCACCATTTAGTTTTTTTGTTTGTTTTGTTTTGTGTGATGTTTTTGATTTTTTTTGTTTTCAAATGAATGCCAAATGTAATCTAATCTTATCCAAATATGAACTAATGCTAGAAATGAAACAAAAGTGTAGTAATCTAATTCTATCCACAATTGAAAAATGTACTTGAAATGAACCAAATATTAAAAGATTTCCAATAATAGTAATTCTGCAAACTGAAACAGTAATGTAAAGGTAACAACCAAAAACACAAATAAAAATATTTGAATGCTAGAAAATGTAGATTCAAACCTGATTCGTGACTGAATAGCCCAACTAGGTGAATGAGTCCCAATTAGGGTTTCTAGAAGGTTCAAATAGTGAAACACAAATATCACATAATACCTAGAAATTTGGGAAAAATGCCTATACAAGGACTAAATCACCCAGGTGGGTGATTGAGTCCCATATTGGGGTTTTCAAACCAGATTCAACAAATTCTGAGTTGATTTTAAGGTTTCTAGGTTGTATGTTCACTTGACTATTTGTAATGATAGTTTTTCTATAAAATTTAGTGATGCAAAATGCAAAATCAAATAATTAGTGTTAGTCAAAAAATCGATAAACATGTCCTAGGATGTATCCTTCCTACAATGGATATCATTGTCAGAAATCACCTTAGCTATGTCACTTGGGAAAGAGATATAGATAACATTGGTTATTTTTTTTTTTATCTTTTCTTATGGTTTATTTTGTTGACCCATTCTGAGGATCTCTCAATGATGTCTAATGAGAGTGATTTAGAGAGAAAGGAATGGGGCATTGATCATTATCTTTAGTTTGCTGTGCTTATGGGATATTCTTCTAAGATAACTTTGGTGAATACTTGCTCTGTTTTGTGTAGGGAGGTCATTTTGAATAGATTTTTGAACATTGTGTATGCTTTGGTTTGAAAAGTTCTAAAATTATAAATTACATTTCAATGAGGATTCTATATGTCTAGGTGTGAGCAAGAATGATCCTATTTGTTTGCAGAGTCAAAGTCCATCACACTAGATACAATGCCATCCTAGTTATCAATACCATGATGCATCGCATCTATGTGTTATATCAACAATAAGGAATGATGAAGGATCCCAATCCCTAAAATGAGCATATCGTCAATCCTGTCACCATATCTAGTAAAGTCTTGGAGACTAATAGACTTGTTGGACTTCTGAATCAATCTCAAAATCAATGGTTAATCCAATCATCTTATTCTTCTATCTTCTTTCCACACTAATATGGTATCATGAAATTCAACAAAATCATAATGCATTCATCCCACATCCACAAAATCATATCATAATTATGCCATAATCATTAGCATATTATATGCATGAATTCATCGTATGGGAAATACGTAAAAGGAGAGCACCTAGATTTCATAAAATGTCATATAAAAAGATACTAGAAAAGAGAATAAACCATCCATCACATTGCATCCATAGCATAAATCATACATTGCATATCATATAAAAGTGCATCATGGATCATATATCACATCACATCATAGTGCATAAATAAAGAAACACATCCATAAAATAAACATCTGCATCCATCCATAGCATGTGCATCCATACATGAACATAAAGCATGAAATAAAATGAAACATCACTGTCATCAAAATAATGGCACATCATATCATAACTGAATTGGGACATCTCATATATATCTCAAAATGTTAATGCCATGATACAAAGTCAGAATTAATGTGTCAATATCATCAAAAATAGATATACAAGAGGCTATCAAAAATTAGTTGATGAACATGTCTATATATAAATATATCAAGGATGTACATCTAAAAATGACTACAAAAGGGTGAGGTTGTCCTCAAATATGGTGATTGTCGTGTTGTGATGGGTCTCATCAGTGGCTCCTTGAAGGTTGCCTAATTAAGGGACCACCTAAGCTGCTCGGTGCTACTCCACTCTTATGTGAGAAGTTTGGATGTTGCTGCTCTATGGGCACTACCCTATGGTACCAATTACGGTAATACGAAGACTCTCCCATCACATTCCCATACATCTAAGTTGGAACTATTCCCTAACCCTATGTATGCACAACAATGGCCTCTAGTTGTTGTCTCTACCTAGTCTCTTGGGAAAGTTGGATGGTAAGTTGTTGGACTTGCTGACAGTCCTAGTCTCTCTCACTTGTAACAACTTGCACCAATGCCATCAATTGCTAGACCTGCTACCTTAGCTTGTCCCTCTTTGTTGTAAGTTCTATAATCTATGCATCCTTGGGGTCTGGACCTTGATCCTACCATTGATCCTGGCATGGTGGTGGTCCTAATGGATGATGCCCCAACACTTGTCCATCATGCTGTTGCTGGTGCCCGTCTATGGACACCTGTCCATCATGACCATCTCTATGATCGTGGCCATCCTGTCCATCTCAACTAGGCTATTGAGGAGGGTGTTGGTGCCCCATCCCCTATCCACTACCCTATCCTTGTCTCCTACCTATTGACGATGATTTTACTTGCAACAAATAGGGTGAATAAATTCTTCACAGACAAGACTGCAAAGAGCCTATCCTTCTTGAAAGATATGGAGCAAAGACAACCTAAAAGGGAATTCTGCATTAATAGGAAAAGAGTGGATTTAGTTCAATCCCAAGTCTTTGATAACTAGGTCATGATTGCACTAGGGTTGCTATCAGGTACTAATGTGATATTGTTGTTAATCTCAAAGGGACTATGGTTTTGAATTGAATATTTTATGCATTAGACTTATAAATGAATCATAAAGTCAAACCTCATGAAATCGAAAGATTTTTTGTAACATTTCATGAACATCAAAAATTCTATGCTATCACTTAAGTAGATTTAGCATTAAGCATTCAACAATTTTATGGAAAAAAAAATATTTTCAATAAAATTTCATCCATTCATTCAAATTTTGGAACATTTTCAAGAATTTAAACATCTACTTGAAAATAAAGCATAAAAATACTAAAAATTAAAAGTTTCTCCTAGTTATTCTCCATGGATGCCCCAAAGAATCAATTAAAATAAACCAAACCACTTTATACTTCACCAGATTACTTCACAACTACATATAAAATGGTGCAAGATTTTAATGAGAGGGGTTTCATTTCTAGACATTGAGTACCGGTTCTGTATGCACCCTTAAACAACACAACATATAGTCTTGTTCAGCTAAACTAACAAAACCAGCTACAAAATATACTAAGATAGGTATTCATCTAATAAGCTTTGATATTAATCAATGCCTACGTGCATACAAAGTTTTACACTGGAATGGTTCAAAAAATAGGAAAAAAGGAACAAAACTTAAAAGTTTATGCTCCTCCGACATCCACAAATTCTGAACTTAAAAATAAAAAAGGGATCCTCTGGCCTTTTATATAATACAAGGCTTAGAAAGGATAAGACAAATACATGAGAGGAAATTCAAGGGACCAATCTCATCAAGGCATGTAGAATGTAGTGATCAATACCTGAGAATTGTAATCAAATTCAATAGAAGTCAAATCCAATTACACATTGAAAATCTTCAAGTGTTAATCTTTAACCATCACCAAGATGATACTTCAAATCAGGATAGTGTGTAGGGACTTCCCATACATTTAGAATGAACAAGTAGATTTTTTGCCGCCACACATCACTTGGCTCTAGTTCTATCACTCTTGGGAATGGGCTTCCTTAGAGGTTGGAACTTTTTACCCACCGCATGTGAAATACCAGGATCCCCAACATTCTTGTGGATTCAAACTCCTTTTCCAGTAGTATCCCAGAATAATTGAACCAGAATGAAAATGATTCTATCCATTATTCAAGTTTTCCTGACCCTCCATACCCAAACTTTGCATCATAATATGCATCTCCTGCAATCAAAAATTCCATGCATTAAATCCCTGTAAAAGAAAGAAAATGATTCATAACATCTCATATAAATTAAACCATTATTCAAATATTAGTATAGAATCTCATAATTAACACGCTTTTAAGTATATCACAAATCCTCACATATATACTGGATTACTTGAATCATTAGGTAAACTTAAATCTTTTAGCATTTTCACTTCACATTATAACCTAATACCTGGTACCTGACATTCAACTTTACCAACTAACTTTCCTAAACCTCATTTATACCGAAATTCCATCATACCAGACTCCTTCATACTAGACTCTTTCATATTGGACTAGAGCCTTCCATTCAAACTAACATTACCTTTCACCTTTTCACATGTTTTTGATACCTGGTACTTGGTGCTCGAAACGCTTACATTACGAAGTAATTTTATTATCAACAATTTCTCTTTGCTCTTCACTTTTGGTGATCTTTCAATTTGCTAGCTCTTGCCATAAGAGTTATTTTTTACTTGGGTCCCCAAGTATTTTCAGTCTTGGGGCATGTTGTGAGACCACACAACAACTTGCAACCAATAGAACCAAATTTAAACCAAACTTGAAATTCAATCACCCATTGTAAATTAAAACTTATACATATTTTAAAACAATAACTTCTACCTTTACCTAGATTCTGACATAAAGAAGTAAAAGTCCACTAGAAACATTTGTGTGTGCTCTGATTAATTCTAGTTTTTGGAACTTAAGGAAGGAATCAGTTCATTAACATTGAACTACATAATATAGTAATCCTCCAAAGCCAATTAGGGATAGAGCCTTGCTGCTAGTCAAGCATCCATAGCCCCAACAAGGTTATTTCTGTAATTCCCCCAAACATAGCTCTATTGCCAGCCAAGCTTCCATAGCCTTGGTAGAGTTATTTGGATAGTCTAAAGAGTTGATATATATTTTTTTGTTTTTTTATAGATATAGCAATGATAGCTCTTTTATCAACTTGTAAGCAATGAAGCACTGCTATTAGGTTGGGAATTATAGTGGTAGCGAATGTTACTTTTTGATTTTTCATTCAATACAAATCTCTTCATCAATTCACTACTTCCCAAAAATTCATTTAATGATTTCCTTTAAGTGTGTGTTTGTAGCTAAATTTTACTAATTTATGCCAAATCCTAGCTAATTGCAGCTCGCCATATGTTAGAAAATATGCATAAATTAAAATTTAGCAATAGACAACTTAATCACTAAATTTAAGTTTAAATTTAGAAACATCAGTTACCACCCTTTTGATTAAATTTTATGGCAGCTACTAAAATTCCTTCTAGCAATTTTGATTTGACGGCGTTGTACCTCATTAATGGATCAAAAAATGTCATGATTACCTTGAAACATGATCACATTATTCTTCATTAAATTCTCATGCCTTACTTTGCACGTATTATCTTCTCAACTTACTCAGGTGATGACATGTACTACCTTGCCATCTTCATTTTCTTTTATATTCTGCACACATAAGCACCTCCATAATTAATACGACTCGTAAAAAGAATGAAATGACCACTATTAATTTTGAAATCTTCAACTTGCTTGATTCACAATCTTTGTACTACTCAAATTTGAAGCAATTTATTACCAGATATGTGTAAATAATTAATTTGACTTAACCTTTATCAAATTCTTCACACTTTTTCTTTCTAGCTTTCTATTTTATTTCTATAATTTCGCTCAGTGTATTTGCATTTTCTTCTTAGCCATGGATACTCCAATTTTCTTAGGTTGTTCTCACCGACAAAATTTTTTCTTAGGGAGCATCACACCATAAAGGCTTGAAATTTTTTTCTTTATTAGGACTTCCAGTTTCACTATACCAAATTTGTGCTTAGTCCTTGGGGAAAAGGTATGTTGAATCTAGTTGCTACTTTCGCTTCTACTTTGATATAGCTTCTCACTTTGTAGCATCACTTCTAGATATTGGGATACCTTTTGAAGATGTTCACGCTGTTGCCAACTTGATAGTGAAGCATGAATTCTTGGAAAATATGGATACCATTTTATCTATTGCACATCTGACCATTGGGATTCCCTCCATGGATGATATTCTTCAGTTCTTGGAACGTGGGGAACTGGTTCCACTTCGACCTTTTCTTACTGATCTCCATATCCAAGACTTTGAAGTTCACTGAGAACTTGCCTATATAGGGTATTTGGCCCTGATAGAAGAGTTGTCCCACATCAACTGAATAGCTACTACTCTCTGCAACTTCTCTCATCTTTTTTTTTTCTTTTTGTTTTTTTAAAACAAGGATTTTTGATATCTCATGTATATACGTCATATACACACACACATATATATGCCCTTTTTTTGGTACATTTTAAAGTGTATTTTACTATGCATGGTTTTATTATTTCGCTTTTCACAACCCACTTTTATGAATGTTTGAATTAAATCTCATGTGTAAGATAATTTTAAGCAAAATTTTCTAATGTAGAGGCCAGACAAAAGAAAAGAACAAAAACAAAGGAAAAAAACAAAACCCTATAGAAAAAAAACTAAACCCTAACTACCCTAACTCTAACATAATAAAAGATCAATTCTAATAAAGCAATTTATTTCAATTTCTACAACTATTTCTTCTGCAATTTTGGTAATAGTGAATTATCTTAAATTTTCTGCATTTAAAATTTCTTCTAGCAATTTTTATTTGACGGTGTTGTACCTCATTAATGGATCAAAAAATGTCATGATTACCTTGAAACACGATCACATTATTCTTCATTAAATTCACACGCCTTACTCTGCATGTATTATTTTCTCAACTTACTCAGGTGATGACATGTACTACCTTGCCAACTTCATTTTCTTTTATATTCCACACACATAAGCAACTCCATAATTAATACGACTCTTAAAAAAATGAAATGACCACTGCTTGATTCATAATCTTCGTATTTCTAAAATTTGAAGCAATTTATTACCAAATATGTGTAAAGAATTAATTTGACTTAACCTTTATCAAATTCTTCACAATTTTTCTTTCTAGCTTTCTATTTATTTCTGTAATTTTGCTCAGTGCATTTGCATTTGCTTCTTAGCCATGGATAGTCCAATTTCCTTAGGTTTTTCTCGCCAAAAAATTGTTTTCTTAGGGAGCATCACACCATAAAGGCTTGAAAAGGTTTTCTTTATTAGGACTTCTAGTTTCACTATACCAAATTTGTGCTTAGTCCTTGGGGAAAA
>VDFB02187556.1:0-14263 GCA_007258455.2 Sequoia sempervirens | reverse complement strand
TAATTATCAAGGTTTTCCATGTTTATAATCTATCATGTATGTTTGAATATCTTCCCAATTCATCTTTTTGTTATATCAATCGATTCATTTTTTTTAATCTTTTGTTGATTGGAATAGGAAAATTTTAATTTCATATGATATGATTTGGAATGGTTCAGTTGAACGTTGAATTGTTGCCCTCCAAGCAATTCATGATGCACAGATTGAACATGTGCTTACTCAATTGAGAGTGGCACACTCAATGTTTTTAAAGGAACAACTTAGTATGCCACTTCTATAGTTCCTGAAAGAATACTACCCAAACACTATTGCTATCAAGAACTTAGAGGGAATTATTGAATTTGAAAGAAAGACTCAAAACTATGATGTCGATGGAAGTCATGTTGGAGAGAAATAATGGTGTATGTCACTTGGGTGTCAGGGATCATTTGAACAACAATCGGTTTCTGTTGATGACCAAACTGTAGTGATTCTGACACATGTTGGTTTTCACTTTACCAGATCTACAGGTTGGACATGAGCACTTGTAATATGATTGTCATGTTGAGGTTTTTTTAATATAAGGTCTTTACCATATTTTTCTTTCTTTTTTCATAAGAATTGGATATCACAATCCTTTGGTAATATTGAATTCATGTGTTGTTCATATGAGTCTTTTTGCTTGGCAGTGAAAGAAAAAATTATTTGTAGCATTGGTATTCATGTTTCCAACCTGCTAAAGTATCTTCAAAGATAAAGTTCTACTCTTTGTTTATTTTAATTTTCATACTTGCACATTTCATAGTTTTCTAGTATGTCACTTCTATCTGATCTTGTCATATTGACTTATCAATCCGCTGAGAAGCATTCCAGGGCAGATATAGTAGAAATATAGGACTGAACAAAAGATGACAATGAGATAAAGTTACCGAAAAGTCAGTTGGCATTCATTTGTAGTATCAAAGCATACATAAAAGGGTGCCTAGGTCTATGCTTTATCAACGTTAAGTGGCAGAAGGAGAGGTCTGTTATAGAGCATTAGCCAAAACATGCACCTAACTGGAAGGTGAGTTAGCGACATGAGGCTTTTGAAAGTGTTCCTAGCAGTCATGAAGCAGTGAGAAGCAGGAACTTAAGTGGTGAGAGCAGGTAAAAATGGTGCCTGGGAGGATCTAAAATGATGTTTTGAGTGGCATGATGGATGAGAATAGGCACCTAGACTGACAAGACTAACTGAAATTGGTGCCTAGCATTTATTTGACTGATCTAAAAGGCAGGTACATCAAGGATAGGTGCTTGGAGTGGATGTTGATGACTTGTTTCAAATGACTTAGTGAATGAGAAAGGTACCTAAATCAGCCTTGTGAAGACTGGAAGTCTTAAACTGAATGATAAGTGTCAATATTTGTATTGATATTTTTTATTCATCTGGGATGCAACTTTGTTTGGAAACTAGCTATTTAGTTTTTGAAATCATATGTTGTTGATCTAAGTTGTTATTTCTTTTAGAATTGTGTTTGCATCTAATTGTTAGTCTCTGTTTTACCTAGTAGGACGTTGCCTCGTTCATTTTTAGAGTTGTTTACTTTCATTCAGTATCTGAAAATTTGTCTTGTGAGACAAGAATTATTACTAGTCTTGTGCTCATATCCAATGAAAAAAGACAAGTGGATAGGTAGTTATTTCATTTCATGCAAACCCTCCTAAACAAAATATCATATAGTGTGAATAGCTATATATTTTTTCTATAGCTTAGTGTCAAAGGTAGTTTTACATCTTAGGGAGCTTCCCCACATAATTTGAAGAGAGGTAATAACTCACACACTGTTCTGGTGTGAGTTGTTTTGAAGGAGACAAATTAAAACACTAATATGCAACATTGAGGATTCCTAGTTTTAATCTAGCTAACATTAAGGATTCTTAGTTTTTCTCAGAAAGAGGGAGTTGATTATGAAGAAACATTTGCTCCTGTTGCTCGTTACACTTCTGTCAGAACTATCATTGCCCTTGCTACATCAAGAGGATGGAAGATTCATCAAATGGACGTGAAGACAACTTTTCTCAATGGCGTGATTGAGGAAGAAGTTTACGCCGAGCAACATGGGAAGGAGTCACATGTGTGTAAGCTGAAGAAGGCCTTGTATGGTCTTAAGCAGGCTCCTCATGCATGGTACGAAAGGATTGATCGGTACCTGTCTAGTTTGGGCTTATTGAAGAATGATGCTGATTCAAATCTCTACTTCAAGGTAATCAATGGTGATGCATTAATATTGGTACTAATTCATGCTTCTAGGCTACATATATATATATATATTATTTTTACATGTTTTCTCCATTGTTCGGCCCCTACACCGCAAGTAAATGGTTGCATAGTGTGTGGAATGAGGGGGCAACAGGCCTGTAATTGAAATCTTTTCATCTATCAGCATCTAGTTGTTACTTATGCAATGTGAAGTAATGGTTTGAGTTTGAAAGATGTGCAATGCAATGTAATCAATAATATGAATAATTTTTTAATTATTAGTTATGTACTGTGAAGTAATTGCATAACTGCTTAGGTTGACTTTGTAAAACTATATTGTAATTGAAATTTTTTCATCTATCACGATCTAGTTGTTACTTTATGCAATGTGAAGTAATGCTTTGAGTTTGAAAGATGCAATGCAATGTAATCAACAATATGAATAAACTACATAATATAACCATTCTTTTTTATGCTATTGTACATCAAGATATTTAACCATTGCTCACTTGATTAAAATTTCAAAGAGTTTAATTATGCAATATGAGGAGGCAATTAAATTTTCATTGTCAACTTCTATATATATCAAATTATCCAATAATCAAGTGTATGTCCATATACAAAAATGGTATCAACGCCAACTCAAACAAAGTTTTACAATATGTGGTATATGCCATGTCGGTATCTATTCAAAATTTACATGCCAAAATGTCTATCTCATTCTAAACTACCGTGGATCATCAAAAATGGAGCCTCTTTGAAGCACCTGCTCTCAAGGTATTTAATAAGAAAAAAAGTCAAACCACAATGGAGATTATTATTATACTATATAATTTAGTAACTAATAATTAACATCAAAATCAATATACATTAAATTATACTGAACTCTAAAATTGTAATCTTGATTACCGGAATATCCGCCTTCTTCAAAGGGTCGAGTTCTAGAATATGCCCTCTAAAGAACTCGAATTCAAACCATCTTTTGTAATTTCAATCTATATAGGTGAACAAAAACATAAAAGTGATCCAAGTTAGTGACATACAATTGTCGTTAATTGGAACATATAAATACCAAACACAAAAATAAAATGAACACATACTTTTAGGCTGATCTTTTTCTTTTTGTCTTCCTTTAGGTAGTTTCTCGACACCTCCTCCTGGGAGGTGCTTCAACACCTACTCCTTCTGCCTAACACGCATCGCCGCATTGTGTCATCAATGGTCAACAAGGACGATAGCTCATAATTCCGCATAAAAATGACAAGTACATATGAAACTACCAATCTATGTCGATGTATGTATAATCAATATAAGATCTTAAAATTCTTAATTCAATCAAATTTGAGTTCAATTACCTTCCCCTTATCCAACATTGCACTTCCATAATCTGGACAAGGCTGCACCTCTCTCGCACTAGGTATTTCCTACAAGAGGAAAATAAGATAAACATATAAGTTATTATATAATTTCATTAATGACAATTCAAATGACAAGAAAGTATATAATAAATAAATGTAAATGAGTGAGTGCAAAAATATATACTATGTGCGTGTCGAGGCCAAATGAAATGGCCCTCAGGGTGCTATCCGTCACTTGTGTCAGCTCCTCCTCAGACATCAACTGTTAAATAGACCATGTAAATAAATATTAGTACATTATACTATCTCTTATTAATATTCATTTAAAAACAAATGCAAGCTATGAATTCACAACTTAAATTTTACCTGTGTCACTATTCCAATGTCCCCCTTTAGCAGAGAGGACTCTCACAGACGGGTGTGCTCCACTCCCCTGCGTCTGATCTTTAATGTCCACATCATGGAAGTCATAATCGGAAGTGTCTAAGGGATGCTCGGCAGGCTGTACAAGAGGACCCAAGCATATTTGGCGGCACATGGAGCAAGTATGTGGTACACAAATATGTGGCCTTGACGAGGATGATGCAGCAGCACTCAAGCCATCACCAACATCACTAGAATGTGGCTGAGCTACTACAGAAGCATGCGAAACCAAAAAACCACTCAAAGAGTGAATAGCATGGTTAGTCTGTGTGGCCGCATCCTGCATAATATCTGGATGGTATATTGGAGGTGGCGGAGGAAGGCGAGGGAGGGGAACATATGGGTGGGGTATTACTCTAACTGCCCCTGGTCTATCCTGGGGCATACCTCCACCAACGCCCTGGAAGGGTCTAATGTCAAAGTAATTGACATGATGCCCTAACACAAACTCAAAGATATAATTTTTTATAAAAGTAAAATGGTATATCACAATTGTTGTTCTGGTTTCAAAAACCATACACCAACGATCCCAAAAGTTTTCTACAATGCCTCTATGAGTGCACCATTTTATAGAAAGTTTTGGTTTATTAACATTAACCGGCAAACCAGTGTGGGGGTTAACAAATAAAGAGGCTATTCGGGCTTTGGTTATTCCGAGATCTTTCACATCATCATAGGACAATCCACATGCATAATATTCTTTCGATGTCTTCGCCACCTAATGAAAGGCATTATGTTGGCGAGGAGAGGGTTTCTATGCTTTTTAATTATTTCTTCATTGTGTTTCGACATCTCGATAATCGAGGACTCTCGTGATACTGTAAATGCCCCCTTAATTGTTGCAATTTTTCGTAAATTAATTTTGAATTGGATGGAGGTGGTGGAGGTGGTGGAGGTAGTGGAGGTGGTGGAATTTGTGCATTTTCATTGTCAGCAGCCATAATGCCTGAATAAAGTTAAAAACAAATCAATCTAATTAAAATTAGACAATATAAATGAAAATATTATAAAAATACCCTAGTTTTTTTTAAAAATCCAACAAAAACCCTAGTTTTTAACAAAAATCTATAAAATTCTCTAATTTTTAATCCAAATACATAAAAAACACTATTTTTAAGTCAAAATCCATTGCAAACATTCAATTTTCATCAAAATCCATACTAAACTCAAATTTTTCATAAAAAATCTATCAAAAAACCCTATTTTGAAAAAAATCAACTAAAATTACACAAATCTAATTGAAAAAATTTGATTAGAGCAAATAAAAAATCAAGAATCTAACCTTTTGAAGATGGATTTGCACCAAATCGGATATTTGATTTACGGAATCAACTTTTCACTGTGCGCCCGCCGCGGTTAAGCAAATGTCAAATGAGAATGAGTTTTAATCGGGCCGAAATACAAGTATATATATGTGTCGAAAATCGGATATCCGATTTTGAAATCTAGGTTTGGGCTTTGCTTCGGTAGTCACCCAAGCCACATAAAGTCAACTCGGCATTTTCGCGTTTTTGAGTCGTAGAAACACGTAATTTTTTCTCCATTGCCACTTTTTGGCATACCATGATCCTGCACATGCCCATGTTTACAATCAATCATACTTTGTACCGTTTAACCTCATGTACATTACAATCTAAAGTGACTAAAGAGTCTTCTACTTATATGCGATGGAATAAAAAAACCTTATTTTCAAAGTACTTGCTCATTATATTTATAATTGCAAAATCTTTTAATTTCATGTTTTGATATTATAATTGTGTTGGAGAATGTTATTCAAATTGATAATCCAATCTCTTTATGCAAGTGCCTTAACAATGACTTGCCCTAATTTATTATCATGTCTAAAAGAAATAGTTACAAAATAATTGTAACCTAGACTTACGACAAACATGTTTTTTTAATTTTTGTATTACAATACTTTTAGCTATTACTTTTCCCTTATCGATATACAATTTTTTGCCTATACATTTCAACTTTCACTATATACATGTTTTCCTTACACATACACTTGATATATTCAAACGGAGACACCATAACTATCATCTCCAAAACATCTACCTTATTTCCCCTTCTACCCCTATCAATTAACTTTCTAAGCATATTTGAAGTTCAAATGTATGAAAGGTTGGAAAGAACTTTTCTTTGATACCTAATTCTCATACTCTTAAGTTGCATGCAAGACAACCACTTCCACAAACTTGCAACGTTATGATGTCAACATTAACTACAAATGCAATTGCCAACATTCTTGACGGCATACCCAATTTAGAGCCAGTTTTACAGGTTGCATCTATTGACTCCATTCAACAACCTAAACCTACAATTGTCAAATTTCGTATGCAACTATCTGATGGGACACACACATTCTGCTCTACTACCAACACAATTCAATGAGCTTGTATTAGAGGAGGCGTTAGTTAAAGGATCTATAGTTCAACTCAAAAACTACAGTTGTCGAAAGTTCACCAAATTCACGTATGTGCATACTTTCCTTCTATTGTTTAGATCTTATTGGTTGAGCATCTACATCTCATTAATATGTCTCTCTGTCCTTTCATTGCAGGGCAATTGTAATTCATAGTTTGGAAATAATATCAAACAATGAATCATTGGTTGGAACTCCAACTGTTATCCATCAAGCTACAACCCATATGCCCTCTACCAGCTCTCAAGAGCAATTTACCAATTCTCAAGCCACCAATTCCTCTGTCGAAGAATCCACAACATCAATGGCACACCACAATATGGCCCCATCTGATCCAATTCTAGTTGCATCATTAACACCCAACCATAAGTATTGGACAATTGAGGGTCATGCATTGGCTAAAAGTCCAATTCATGAGTACAAAAATGCAAGTCATGATGGAAAAGTTTTTGGGTTTGATTTTGTAGATAAAGCAGGCTCTACAATACATGTCACCTGCTTTAATGAAATTGTAGACATGTTCTACCATATTGTAAACACCAATAGCCTTTATGTAATATCTAATGGTCGCATCAGAGTTGCTAATTTGAAATATAGCAGCAACACAAATCCTTATAAAATTTTCCTCCATTCCTCTTCAACCATAAGTCCATCCACCTATGTAGACTCCAGTATACCTGGGCACAACTATCATATCCGAAGAATAGAGTCAATAATGTCATTACCTATTAATACCCTCGTAGATGTCATTGGCATTCTCCTACACATCTCCTCTTCGTCAACCATTCGAAAGAGAGATGGTATCGAAACAATAGTGTACAGCTACCATTAAAGACATGTCAAGTCGTACCATTGATATTACACTTTGGGGACGCCATTGTGAAATTGTTGGTAAACAAATATCTGACCTTTCTATGGAGCCAAACCCCCCAATTATTTTGATAAAGAGTGGACGTATAACATCTTGGTCTGGGACATCATTAGATACAATTTTCCCATCTACCATTACAATCAATCCTAACTTGGTAGAAGCCAAAACATTACAAACTTGGTATGCAACTAAAGGGATTGCCAAACCCTACCTTTCCCTTTCCAAGAGCCATTTCCCCATCAAAAAATTTTAAAATCCAATTCCCATTTCAAGTATTGCCATATGTACATAACCAACAAATGTTATTGTCCTTAGCAACACCAGTTGCCTTGTCAATAGTAGAGCAACTAAGGGGGCCTCCATGTTCAAATCCAGTAGAAGAACAACTTCAATCTAAGATTCTTTTAAGTGTTCAACAAAAAGTAATGCTATGTTCAAATTTATGGGTGGAAACAGGCCGTGTTAATGGTGCACTTGGGGAAGTAAAAGCAATAGTCTACAAGGATGCTGAGAATCCACCTTCTCTTCCCTTGTTTGTTGTTGTTCAATTCAATAATTACATTGGCCCTATTTGGGACCACAATAATCCTAAAAATGTCCCAATTGCCTCTTTGAGTCGTGGGCTCCGTTGTCAAATCCCACTCAAAATGGCTTGGGCCTTAACAATACACAAATCACAAGGCCTAACACTTGAAAAAGTAACAATCGACATCGACAATGTAGACCATCAGGGCCTAACATTCACAGCTATTTCTAGAGTGCGTGCACTTGCAAGTTTGCACATAAAACCAACTTTCACATTTGAACGATATGCACACATGCAACAGAGCCCATATGTAGCTCGCTGAAAGCAAGAGGAAGAACGCTTATTGGCTTTATCAAATTCCAGCTCCTGAACAAACACTAGTGCCAAAATAGGTAGCAGGTTAGTTTCTTATATTTTTTGTTGGCGTTTAAATTAAGCACCTCACGGAATCGCATTTGAAAGCGGACAGCTATGCAGAATAAACTGCTAAATTAGGAGGGGAAGCTCCCTCTTACTGATGGTGTTTGAAAGAAAGTAAACTAAAACTAAGTTGCCTATCTTTTGATCAGCTTAGAGCACAAGGTTTATTAAACACAAACGCCGCAGCTGAGATTTTCTGATTTAAAGAACTTCAACTACGACTAACTTAAACTAGAGACATTCCTAACTTCTCAAGTAATAGCAGAGCAAGAGAAATCAGAAATAAACAAGGTAGATTTTCTGACAAAATACTTCAATAACCTCTCTCTCAACAAACACCTACACACTTCACTATAAGTTGAAATCAAGATCACAAAAGCGGAACATAAATAACGGAAATCTGAGATTTTCGACCAAGGCAAAGGAGGCCCATGATTTTTATTACTCAAACTTACGGAACAAACTCACTTCTAACAATGCCTTGAACAAAGAATTGCGGCTAAACACCAGAGCTTATTCTTAACACAATAAGCGACAATTACACTAACTCCTTGTTGGCTAAAGAGGCTCAACAATTTGCTATCACAACACAATTGAACGACACTTGAATAACAAATAGAAGGCAAAATAGGCTCAGCGTTTTGTTATCACTAGCATGGTTAAAAGAAACTAATGAGCAAAGGCTCTTATTTATAAGCAGAGGTAGGGAACCCTAAAATCTCCTTGCTTTTCTGCAATCTAAGGGCTTTTCGACAAGCAAAAGCTTTATTACTAAATCTAGAAAGAGAAGATAACATCTAAAACCCTAAAGCGAGAAAAAGGCAGCCAGCTATTATACTATCTTTTTCTCTCTCCTCAAGAGAATGGATAAGGATCATTCAAGAATAGAAAGCGGAAGAAACTTCTAGAAGGCTGCTTTTAAGCTTCGATCACATCCAAGCTAGGAAATTAGAAGCCCGTGTCGGGTTCGGTGCATCTATGCCAACTAAGGCAATATTCTGATTCTCCAAGATCTCTTCGCCCTTAGAGAATCTTTCACTTCTTCAACTGTTTTATGAGTTCTATTCTTGCAAAACATCGCTGCCCAAAAAGATGATTCACTAATTGATAACTTGGCGGCTCTGCAACTTTATGTTTCTGACACCTCTCTTGATTTCCATCAGAAGAGTACTGCAACACTCTTTTCCGATACCTTTCCTCTTTCTCATATCACACCTCTCGTTCTTCAGCTGAGATGATGAAGTTCTGACATAGTGCTGATTTGGTCTTAAACTTGAGGGGAGTGTACTCCATATTGAAAACCTTGAAGAATGACTGTAAACTCGCCTATGTTCAGACAAGTCTTGAGCAACTTTTCTATTTTAGAATCTTCGGTTTTCGTCTTCAGCGGACAAATTTTGGAAATTTTTACTACGAGATATGGGTTTTGCTTTCGAATTTCGTTTGCAAGACAACCAGTCGTCGTTTTTGAAAATCTTGAATTTTTATTTGAAAAAGCGACAAACCTAATTTCTTCAATTTTTCCTTAGAAAAAGCTAGCACTGAGTTTTGTCGAGAAACAATTTGGAATGAACGATTGATTAGATTTGCAAAACTCTGACGTTTGATTGAAAAAGCAGCCAACCCTAGGTTTTCGAAAAAAAACTGCGATATGGGTTTTGTTCAGAAGACTGATTGGAAAGGACCCAGATGGTTGAAATTTGAAAGCACTGAGGTTTTCCCTGACATGCAAAAATAAAAGCACTGGCTGCAACTTGATGAAGTTCTTGAAAATTTCCTTCAGAAGATTGAAGAGAAAAGACCTAGATGATTGAAAAATGGAATGCCTTGGTCTTCTTCTTGAAAAGTTTGATCTTCTGGAACAAAAAGAATGAAAAATCAACGGTTTATGCTTGCTGGTCTGAAAAATCTGACGTAAAACCGGCAACTATGGATTCTTGAATCACAAATATTCTTCAAACTTGCTGCTCCAACTTTCTCCTTTGAAGGCTACCTGCAAAAATAATGAAAATACATTGAAAAGAGGTGTTAAATAGACTTAGGGTTTTGTCTTTGTTTTGCTTTTTCTTTTTACGCTTTTTATTTCAAAACCCTAAATCTCGGCTTCTTGAATTGGACCATCCCCTTCTTCTCACAAAATTTTGAAAATTTTGAAAATCTTCAAAATTCTCTAAGGCATGGAGTTTCACGAGAACCTTTCTTCAAAGAGGCTTATTTTCTACCGGTGTTATTCAAATTTTGACTTTTCAACTTTTTCTCCATTTTTACATGCTACTTCACCACTTACGATTTCTGGATTATTGAGACCAGCAGAGCCCGG
The DNA here is from genome assembly GCA_007258455.2 of Sequoia sempervirens. Classification (NCBI taxonomy): domain Eukaryota; kingdom Viridiplantae; phylum Streptophyta; class Pinopsida; order Cupressales; family Cupressaceae; genus Sequoia; species Sequoia sempervirens. The sequence continues at coordinate 3,699 of VDFB02187556.1, read as the reverse complement.
TATTTGAGTGGTTCCGCGGCGGGCGGCGAAAACGAAGGATGTTACGGAGGAGCAACCCGGCTAAAAACTTGATTTTGACCTCCGAATTCACGGGAGGCTTTTCCTTCTAGGGGCGCCCAACTTCTTCAGTGTTAGCCATTTTTTTATGATTTTCAATTTCTTCATTTCCTTGTGATCTTCTGATGAAATCTTGATTCTGGGAGCTACGTTGATCTGATTGACTGGTTGACAGGTTCACTAGATAGCTCGTCTGAAACTGATGAAGTGATCTTAGATGCTTTATTGACGAATTCTATCATCTCAGTGCTCAAAACCTTGGGCGCCCTTTCTCTCCAGGGGCGCCCATGTTTACCAGACTTAGAATTTTTATTTTCTTCATCTTTGCTCTTTTTCAAATGATCTCGTCAGATCCGGAGTTCTAGGCGTCGGATTGACTGATGGTTGGGCTCGTTACGAAGCTGACGAAGAATGAGGAGGGGTCTTCTGGGAGAGATTTTTCCAAAAAGTGAATTTTAACCCTTCAAAAGTTTGGGCGCCCATCTTGGCTGGGGGCGCCCATTTCACCCAGACTTAGTCATTTTTACACTTTTTCTATGCTGCTTTGCTTCTGGATCTTTGTTCTAAGCTCTCGTCAGACTCCCCGTTCGGTGCTTTGTATCTGGCGACTGCGACCTCCGATAGGCGTGCTGAGTATCTCGTTGTAAAGCTGGATCAATTGTGAAGAGATCTCGTTAGACACTCGTCTGCAAATTCATTTGTTGGGACCCTTGAAAACTTGGGCGCCCTTCTTCACCAGGGGCGCCCACTTCCTCCAGACTTAGCCATTTTACTGATTTTCAAATTTCAGAGTTTGAAGACTTCGTTCTGTATGTTCATCTTTGATCTGAATTTGCTGAAGATTGAGCAGTCGGATGATCTGACGGAGACAGGCACGTCGAAGCTGGCTGAGCTCTGAAAAGAACAAGCATATTCTCAAACCCTAACGGCTGAATCAGGGCCTTCAAAAAGCTGGGCGCCCTTCTTGACCAGGGGCGCCCAAAATCTCAACACTTAGTCAATTTTTGATCTTTTTTTAAATTCTCGTTCTGACATCTATTTGGAACCTCCCTATTCAGCTTTGAATTCCGGATGACTGGATCGCCTGATGACTACGCCGTTGAATTCGTTGCGAAGCTGACAGAGAACTGAGCAACATTGACTGGAGGCACAAACCCTAATTCTGACATTTGGTGCCCTAAAAAGATGGGCGCCTTTCTTCACTGAGGCGTAAGAATGCGGTGTTAAGAAATTTTCATCATTTTCATCTTCTTCTTCATTCTCAGGTGCATGTTCCTTCATTTCATCTTCGTTGAAGGCGAGGTGTTGATTTTTGGCCTTTGGCGACCCGAATGACCTCCATTGATGACCTCGGAGCTCCATATATGCTTCTGAAAAAGCAGAATAGACCCACAAGGGAAAAACTGACTATTTTGAGATTATGACTGCACCAGTCTGATATGGACGTATTTTGAGCCAATCAAAATCAGTTTGGACCCTGGCGGACAAACTTTCTATTTTTAGAAATTTTCTATTTTGAAAATTTTACCCGGTAGCATATCCGTTTAGAAAGAAACGGAAAAACCGAGAAAAGCGTTACTATTTCGAGAAAAAATTTCTAAAAATAGCAGTTTTTCTAAAATTTAGGGATGAAAAACCGAGATCTGGGTTTTGTAGGTTAAGCTGCTCTGAGCAGACCCAGATCATCGGATTTTGAAAATTTTGTGTTTTAATCCCTCATGCAAGACATACACACCAAAATTTACAGGCTTGCTTTTGTTGTTTGCGACAGACTTTTGCACATTTCTTCAAAATGTCTAAGTGTAAGCAAAATTTTAATTTTTGGGGGTACAACAATTTTCTCGCGTACATTTTCCCTACTCCAAAAACTGGAATATCATACACTACAAATCAAACATTAATATCTACTTGCTATTAATTTTCCTACAGGTTTGCAAAATCTAAAGAGCAGCAACAATAAAGGGAAAAACACTCTTGCAGCATAACCATTAACTCCCAAGTCTACCTATTGTCAGGATACTTTCCTTTCAAGAACAATTGTTAATCTTACAGTTAACATATGCACTACTCATTTCCAGACTGTTGTTCATTTAGCTGCAATTGCAATCCATCAAAATTTTATTGTAAATTTCCTTTTCCAAATTTCAAATTTCAATTTACCTTTTCTTTTCCTTAATATACTAATTGAATGTAGCTCAACTTCAAAATATAATAATAGTAAACATCACTGTACAACACTCTAACTAAATATTTTGCTTAATGTACAGCTGGAAAATATTTGTACCTGCCATATATAAATGTTATTATTCAGTCTTATATAATAAGATATACAATTACAACTGACTTCAAGTTATTTTAATTTGCAATTCATTAAAGGTGACAGCTAGATACAAAATTGTAGCCACGATCTATGAATGTTATTATTTAGTCCTATTGTAATTTCCTTTTTCTTCTGAAATTATTACTATCCTTTTCATATTCTTTCAAAAAATAGATTCTATTTCATACATTTACAATCCTCTAAGATACTTTCTTGGTTATTGGTGTTGTTCACATTTATATCGTTCTCGATTGTACTACTTCAACAATCAAGGAAATATCAATGTTGCAAACAACAAAAGCTTTATCAATGAATATAATGACCCATTATTTAATACTTGTACTCTATTAATGCTTTTCAACATTTATAAGAAATGGAATGTAGTATTGTTATTGCAGCGATTGGAACACATGTGGAAGTGCTCTGATAGACATGCATACAAAATGTGAGGAACTTTCAAGCAGATGCAACTGCCAGTTGTAAAGACACACTTCATAGCCTTAAAGGCTTCTTTGTTGTATTCACGAACTTTCAAGCATATGAAACTGCCAGTTGTAAAGCCAGACTTACAACAAATTTTATCTTCTAGAAATTTAAATAGTTGTAAACTATTCTTTTTAAATAAGAATGTGTTACTCTATATTTGATATACTATTTGGCAGGCTCCTTTCTATGCTCTACAACTTTTAAATACTTATTGTCTAAGAAGATAGGACGAAACTTACCATCATGGTTATAAAATTCGTACTTCTCTTGCTTTTCAAATCAGTGCTGGATGGAAACATTATTATACATATGTTTTGCTTTTTGGTTTCTGATATTTACTTTACTATGTAATAAAATCTTCCTTTTTTCCCTATTCACAAGAAATAGAGGAAAACTTGTACAAAATCTGTTGCTTCTTTGTTTTTTTCTTCCAAGGCCAAAAATCATGATTATATGATAGAATTAGTTATCTTTACAAGATGTTCTATAAATGAATGTTTTCTAATATACAATTAGATGAAGAGGAGACGTATTCTTCTTATGTTTTTTTATGCTGATGGTTGCCTCTATCTGTTATTTGCTGTCATTTCTAACCCTGCTTTTAAGATGTGATTTCTGAATAAAACCCCTCCTATAAAATTCTCTACAAATTTGTTAAGTTGGACATATTACGTCAAATGCCATGAGTTTACTTACAAGAGAACATACAACACACTTCAACTTAAAAAATTTGTCAGATTCATTCTCTGAAATTTTAAGGATTACATCTTTACAGATGATAGTCATTTACAACAATAAAGAAAAAGGGAAGAGGAAACAGAGCAACCTCCAAAATA